>PVJC01031655.1:0-20425 GCA_004026665.1 Murina feae | reverse complement strand
GAGTGTTTTTATCAGAAAAGTGTGTTGGACTTTGTCAAATGCCTGTTCTGCATCAATTGATATCATTATGTGATTTTTGTCTCTGAATTTGTTTATGTGATGTATTATGTTTATTGATTTGCAGATATTGTACCAGCCTTGCATTCCTGGAATAAATCCCACTTGGTCATGGTGTATGATCTTTCTAATGTAATGCTGGATCCGGTTTGCTAGAATTTTGTTGAGGATTTTGGCATCTATGTTCATCAGGGATATTGGCCTGTAATTCTCTTTCATTGTGGTGTCTTTATCTGGTTTGGAGATTAGGGTAATGCTGGTTTCATAGAAAGAGTTTGGAAGTAGGCCTTCCTCTTGAATTTTTTGGAATAGTCTGAGAAGGATTGGTTCTTCTTTGAATCTTCGCTAAAACTCCTCTGTGAAGCCATCTTGTCCTGGGCTTGATTGCTGGAAGTTATTTGATTACTGTTTCAATTTCATCAGTAGTAATTGGCCTATTCAGGTTTTTTATTCTTCCTGGTTGAGTTTTGGAAGCTTGTATTTTTCTAGGAATATGTCCATTTCTTTGAGGTTGTCCAGTTTATTGGAGTAGAGTTGTTCGTAGTATTTTTTCTACAATCCTTTATATATCAGTGGGGTCAGTTGTTACTTCACCTCTTTAATTTCTAATTTTGTTTGATTGGGTCCTCTCTCTTTGTTTCTTGGTGAGCCCTGGCTAGAGGTTCATCAATATTGTTTATCCTTTTAAAGAACCGGCTCTTGGTTTCATTGATCTTTTTTGTTTTTTCTTTTCTTTGTATTTTTTTTGTCTCTATGTTGGTTATTTCTGCTCTCATCTTTATTATTTCCTTCCTTCTGGATACTGTAGGCTTTGCTTGTTGCTCTCTTTCTAATTCTTTAAGTTGCAAGGTTAGATAGTTTATTACCATTTTTTCTTTTGTTTGTTTGTTTTTTAGGTAGGCTTATAGAGTTATGAACTTCCCTCTCAGAACTGTTTTCATTGTGTCCCATAGATTTTGAATTGTTGTGTTTTCATTGTCATTTGTTTCTAGGATGCTTTTTTTTCTTGTTAGATCTCTTTGATACTGTTTAATAGTATGCTATTTAGCCTCCAAATATTTTTGATTTTTTTCATTTTTTTTCTTGTAGTTGATTTCTAATTTTATGCCATTGAGATCTGAGAAGATGTTTTTTATGATTTTTATTCTCTTGAATTTGAAGACACTTTGCCTGTGTCCTAATATGTTGTCTGTCTTTGAAAATATTCCATGTGCACTGGAGAAGGATGCATATTCTGTGGCTTTAGGAAAAAATACTCTTAAGATGTCAATTAAGTCCATTTGCTCTAGTGAGTCATTTAGGATTGCTGTTTCATTGCTGCTTTTTTGTTTAGAGGATTTATTCAGTGGTGTCAGTGGGATATTAAAGTCCTCTACTATGACTGTATTGCTATCAATCTCTCTCTTGATATCTTCCAGAAGTTGTTTTATGTATTTGGGTGCTCCTGTATTGGGTGCATATATTTTTACCAGAGTTATATCTTTTAATTGAATTGTTCCCTTTAGTATTATGTAGTGGCCTTCCTTATCTCTTGTTATGGCATTTCCTTTGTCTGATATAAGTATTGCAACCCCAGCTTTTTTCTCATTTTCATTTTCCTGAAAAATTTTTTCCATCCCTTCACTATCAGTCTGTGTGAATCCTTTGTTCTGAGGTGGGTCTCTTGCAGACAGCAAATATATGAATCATGTTTTCTTATCCATTCAATACCTTATGTCTTTTGATTGGAGCATTTAATCCATTTACATTTAATGTTATTATTGATAAATACTTGTTTGTCATCATTTTTATTCTTAATTGTTTGTGTTTATTCTTGTCTTTCTGTTTCTTCTTTTGACAGCAGTCCTTTTAGCATTTCTTGCATTGTTGGCTTTGTGGTAATAAACTCTCTTAGTCCTTTTTTGTCTATTAAGCTCTTGATTTCACCTTCAATTTTGATTGATAGTCTTGCTGGGTACAGTATTCTAGGATTCAGTTCCTTGCTTTACATCACTTTGTATATTTCATTCCATTCCATTCTGTCCTGGTGTGTTTCTGTTGAGAAATCAGTTGATATTGTAATGGGAGTTCCTTTGTAGGTAACATTTTGTGTCTCTCTGGCAAGCTGTACAATTCTTACTTTTTTGTTGATGTTTGCCAATTTAATTATGATGTGTCTTGGTGTTGGTCTTTTTGGGTTAATATTATTTTGAACTCTATGTTCTTCTTGGATTTGGGTAGTTTTTTTCTTGCTAGTATCAGGGAAGTTTTCTGTCATTATTTCTTCAAACAGCTTTTCTATTCCTTGCTTCTCTTCCTCTCCTTGTGGTTTCCCTATTATGCAGATGTTGTTTTGTTTTGTGTTGTCCCAAAGCTTCACTAGGCTCTCCTCTTGCTTTTTAAATTTTCTTTCCAGTTGCTGCTGTGTTTGTGTGTTTTTTCCCACCTTGTCTTCTAATTTGCTGATGCAGTCCTCAGCCTCTTCTAGTCTACTGTTTTAGCCTTCCATTGTGTTCTTTATTGCAGCTATGTCGGTCTTCATTTCTTCTTGGTTCCTTTTCATGTTGGTAACATTTTCATTCAGCTCCTTATAATTATCATTGAGTTGTGTGTATTTGTCATTGATTTGCATGTATTTGTCATCCAGCTGTTTAAGCACCCTTATAACCATTACTCTGAATTCTTTCTCTGTCATGTTACTTGCCTCAATTTCATTTAAATCCCTTTCTGGTGATTCCTCTTTTTTTGTCATTTGTGGATTGCTTTTTGTCTCCCCATATTTTGCTGTAACGTTTTAATTGTTTCTGTGTCCTAGATCCTACTGCTTTGCCACACAGGTTCTTTTGGGGATGGTGCTACTGGTGTGATATCTCAGGTCTCCTGGGCTTGATAATCTAGTGTAGCTCCCTACTTTAGCTATTAAGATTCTCTCCATGTAGGCCTGTGAGCTGGAAAGGAGCAACTGTGGTGCCAAGAAGTAAGCGGCCAGGGAGGGGGGTGTCCCAATTTTTGCTTCCTTGTGCCCTTAGTTGAAATCATGTGTGTCCAGTAGGGGCTCACAGAGGCACCCAGGAGCCATCTGTCATGGTGGTGGGGCTCAGAAGGCCTGCACTCTGGAAAGGTGTGACTGTGGTGTCCAGAGTTCTGTAGCTGTGGGGTGGGAAGACTCAGTTTTTGTTGCTGCCTCCTTGGTTGGATACAGTGGTGGCTCACAGGGGCATCTGTGTTGTGTTTGCCAGTGCAGCACACTGACACACTCTGAAGGGTTCTAGTGCTGAAGCCATGAGATTGAGGTGCCTGTAGACAGGTATCCTGGAAGAAGGAATCCAGAATTTCTATTGCTGGGGAAGTGCCTCCCTGTTTGTATAAGAGCATGCCCAGCGGGGGCTCACAACATCTCCCAAGAGCAGCTTGTGGAGCAATGGGCTCAGGAGGCCTGCATGCTGGAAACACGTGACTCTGGCTCTGATGTATTCTGAGGGACCCTGGTGTTGAAGTTGTATGACTGAGGTGTCTGTAGGCAGGTATCTAGGATGAGTGAATTCAGAATTTCCATGATGGGGCATTGCATCCTTGCTGTATAAGATTGCACCCAACAGGGGCTTACCACGGCTCCCAAGAGCAGCCTGTTGAGTGATGGGCTCAGGAGGCCTGAGTCCTGGAAACGTGCAACTATGGTGGTGTGTTTGCTGGCATGGTGCTCTGATGCACTCTGAGGGGCCCTGGTGCTGAAGTTGCACAACCAAAGTGTCTTTGGGCAGTTATTCAGGAAGAGGAAATTCAGAATTTCTATTGTGGGGCAGTGAACCCTTGTTTGTATAAGATCACACTGAGCAGGGGCTCATAGAATCTTTCAAGAGCTGCCTGTGGAGTGGTGGGCTCAGGAGGCTTGTGTGCTGGAGATGCATGATTGTGCTGTCCAGAGGTCTGCTGTTGGGATGGGGGATATCACACTTACTGCTTTGGGAGCCATGCACCCTGGGAGGTGGAGATTCTAGTGTCTGTGGGACTGCAGGTGGGGCAGCAGGATTTTGGCTGGAGTGGCTGCTGTGTTGAGGGCAGTGTCAAAGGGTTGTCTGGGTGGTTATGTTAATGAGTTCCTAGAAGAGTCTGCTCTCCCTTTCAATTATGGCGTAGGTTCTTTACCTGAGTCCCACCGCCCAGGGAGTGTCCCCAGCAGTGGTAAATTCTCCCTGTCCAAGAGAGCCTGGTCTTCCACTCCCTGCTGCTCCTGCCAGATTTAAAGGTCCCTCACTCATTCACACACACACACACACACACACACACACACACACACACACACACAACACACACACACCACACACATCCACACACTCTCCTTTCACCCCCTCACTCACTCACATCCTCTCCCTCACCTCCATTTTGCCAGCCACCATCTTAGTAATCCATTGCAAAATCTTCAATTTTTGTTAATTGTAGCAATTTCCTGGGTTTAAATGAATAGTAAATTCCAGGATTGTTTTTAATGCTCTCTTTTATTATTCTTATCCACTTCTCCCCAATCCTGGTCTCCATCACCTGTGAATTAATAGAGGTTTCCCTTGAGTCAAATAATTAAAAATATTTATTAAGTATCTTTCTTTTTTGAAGAAAAATCTCAATGGTGATGTTTTACTTGCTTCAGAGAAAGCTTCAAGTACCCTTGAGTACAATAAAAATGTGAATTTGTAAATTTTAGTTCTATGCTAAAAATTAAATGTGAAGGATTACTGTAAAAAATTAACTTGTAACTATGTAAACTTTTTGTAAAAAAAAAAAAAAAGAATCTACTGGGAATCAGGAGTACTGGATTTCCTGGGTGAACAGAGCCCAGAGCGGGCAACTTCCTGACAGAGCCATGAATGGTGGTTAGTGTCTTCTGGCATTCACTCACCTCTCTCATTCTGCCCCAGTTCTGCCTCCTACAAAATGAAACACATGCAAACAACCAATTTTTGAACACATACTATGTGCCAGGAATTTATATCTTTTTCATTGCATTTATTCCTTAGTTAACTCTGGGAAGTAAGACTAATCTTCACTTTTTGAATGTAGAAATTGAGTGACTTGCCCAAAGTCTCAGAGTAAGTAGAAAAATAGGGCTTTGAATTTATTCCTGTCTTACTCTGAAAAATTTATTTTTAACTCACTGAGCTCTGTTGACTTTCCTGGGAATATGGTTCCCCACCCACCCTAACCCTGACCATTGTGTGCTTGACTTCTGTTTATTGGTATGCCCTATTTTTCTGGTCTTCCTGTCCTCATGTCCTCTCTGGTTGTCTCTGCTTCTCCTCATATCTGGATCTCTATGTTTGTTTCTATATTCTGGGTATATGCCAATGTTCCATGTTGATCTGTTTTGCTACAGGACCATGGTTGATCCAATCCAAAAACAAAAAGCTTCAGCCACTGATACCTAGCTCATCAGCACAGCAGGTTTTCATTTTCAATTTCCCATGTACCATAGCTGGAGGTAGGTGTGAAACAGCCAGCCCCTGGATTGGCACTGTGCTTTGGAAAGGGGCATGGGGAAGTTGTCTTACCCATTGGTTAAAAGAGAAGAGGCCTCCCTAGGAGGCTGGAGTAAAAAACATGTAAAAGAGAAGATAACTGGGAGATACTTACAACCAGTGACACCCGAGGAGACAGAGCTTAGCAGGTGAGCTAGCAGAAAGTGCTCTCTTTGTGGTCTCATGTACAGGGCAATAGGATCTGAGAATGCAGCTAAAAGAAGGAGGATTTTCCAGCTTTATCCACCAGTCCGTGAATTAGTATTGACAAATATTTTATGTTAATTACATGTTTTTTTGTATATCTCCATTCCAAGAGTGCTTACAAGATGTATAATAAGAAACAAATGCTTTCAGGGTTAGTCTAAAAGATGGTTTCTAGATATACTACTTCTTACAGAAAGCACAATATTTCTCACATCCATAGTCTGCACCTTTTGTGGCAACAGATATATTGCCTCCATGTATTTGACAGGAATATTTCAATCCATGAAAAACTCAATAATCTTATGTTTTTTCTATCTATATTGAACTAGAGACTCCAAAAGCTAATGTGGTTGATGCCTCCTTGGCCACTTGCATCTTGTATTTTAAATAAACACAACTACACTCTTTTTGTTCCTTCAATATGCAAGGAAAAGATCTCAACAAAATTGTGATGCAAAAATCCCTGGATGTTGGTAAATCAATGCTAGCTTATGTCAAATAAGAGCAAGGGAACAGATTATATATATTTAAAACTCCGATGTTCACAAAGGGATTTTTTGGTCCTGCCCTTCACTACTGCTGTGTTAATTCTTTCAACCCTGGAGGCAGTGGAGCAGTGTGTGATTAAGAGCCTGAAGTTTAGACTCAATAGCTGGGTATGTGGCTCAGCTCTGACAGCTGCTATTTTAGAAGGTTACCATCACCTCTTTAAACTTTCATTTCTTTTCACATCTTTAAAATGGGTACAATAATAGTATTCACATATTTGTCTTTGGAATCAAACAGTCTTAGTATTGAATCCAGGTCTTCCAAATGCTAGTTATTGAAAATTTGAGGAAGATACTACTTAACCTTGGTCTGCTTCTTCATCTGTAGGGTGGGGAAAATAAGAGAACAGTTGTCACAGCATTGTTGTGAGCATCCAAATAAATGATACATGTAATACACAGCACCTGGCAAAGAATGAGCACTCAGTACATGGAAACTGTTATTTTTATTAATATTTAATTCCAACCCACTCTGTTGTCACTGATCAGGTATTTGAATGTATATTAACTCATTTAGTACCCCTCTCAGGTCTACTTTCACTGTGTTCCAAAGAGTTTGGTTTGTTGAGTGTTCATTTTCTTTTTTTTTCCCAATAAGCCTTTAATTTTTTCCTTGATCTCACTGGTAACTTACTCAGTGTTTAATAACATGCTATTTAGCCTCCATATGTTTGAGCATTTTGGGGTGTTTTTATTGTAGTTGTTTTCTAGTTTCATGCCATTGTGATTTGACAAGATGCTTTATATGATATCAATCCTCTTGAATTTGTAGAGACTTTTTTGTGTGCTAACGTGGTTTATTTGAGAATGATTGATGTATATTCTGCAGCTTTGGGGTGAAATGTTCTGTCAACATCAATTAAATCAATCTGATCTAGTGTATCATTTAGAGTCACTGTTTCCTTATTGATTTTCTGACTAGAAAATCTATTCAGTGATACCAGTGGGGAGATAAAGCCCCCTATTATTATTGTACTAGTGGCCTGGTGCACAGATTCATGCACATTGAAAGGAAATTAATTAGAATGTGGCCAGTGGGGACTGGGCTAGATGGGCTGAACACACCCTTGAACGAACCTCCCATAGTCTCTCCCCAGCCAGCCGCATCTGGGGTGGCACCACAGCTTGACAGTAGACCATATTTGGGGCTTATAGTGCCCAAGAAACAACATAACCCATGGCCAAAGGTGGAATTGTGCGGCCCCATGAGGAATCGGGCTCCCTTCTCTCTGGTTCCGGGGTCCATCACTCTAGAACCTCTGCTGCCAAGTCACCACAGCTTGGCAGATCCTGTGCTGAGCATCTGCCCCCTGTTGGTCAGTATGTATCATAGATACTGGCTGGTTGGCTGGTCAGCCTTTTATATATATATATAGGTCATTGTCAATCTCTTTTTTAAAGTTCCCCAGAACATTTGATATAATAAAAGCCTAATATGCAAATCGACCCAATGGCGAATGACCAGCCACTATGACATGCACTGACCACCAGGGGGCAGATGCTCAATGCAGGAGCTTCCCCCAGCCTATAGGCCCCAGACCAGCCAAGGCAGGTGCCAGCAGGGTGGCCCCTGATCACCCTCCTAGTCACCTCACAGAAGGAGGTGACAGGAGGTGGCAGCAGGGGCCAGGGCCGGCAAGTAGGTGACACCAGACCAGACAAAGTGGTTGCCAGTGTGGGCCCCTGATCACCCCACCAGTCACCCCACAGGTTGGCCCTGGTTGCTGGCCAGGCCTAGGGACGCTACCCATTCATGAATTTCATGCGTCAGGCCTCTAGTTTTTATATATTTGAGTGCTCCTATATTGGGTGCATATAAGTTCACCAGGGTTATATCCTCTTGTATCCATCCCTGTAATATTTTAAAGTGGCCTTCATTGACTCTTGTTATGGCCCTCATTTTGAAGTCTATTTTGTCAAATATGAATATTGCTACCCCATCTTTTTTTTTCATTTCCATTTGCATGAAAAAATGTTTCCATCCCTCCTTCACACTCATCCCGTGGGAGTATATTGTTCTGAAGTGACTCTTGTGGATAATATATATATATATATATATATATATATATATATATATATATATATATATAATTATATATATATAATGTCATGTTTTCTTATTTATTCAGCTGTGTCTTTTTATGGGAGCATTTAAGCCATATACATTTAAGGTTATTATTGATAGGTATTTATTTGTTGTAATTTTTATTCTTTATGCCTTTTTAGCATTTTTTTGTAGTGCTTGTTTGGTGGCAATAAACTCTTTTAGCCCTTTTTTGCCTGCAAAGTTCTTTATTTCAAATTCAATTTTGAATTATAGCTTTATTGGCTAGAGTTATCTTGGATTCAGTCCCTTGCTTTTCATTACTTTCTATACTTCATGCCATTCCCTTCTGACCTGAATTGTTCTTATTGAGAAATCAGCTAACAGTTTAATGGGAGCTCTCTTGTAGGTAACTTTATGTCTCTCTCTTGTAGCCTCTAAGATTCTATCTTTATCTTTAACCTTTGCCATTTTATTTATGATGTCTACATGTGGATCTCCTATGATGTGGATGTTGTTATGTTTCCTGTTGTTCCATAGCTCTCTTAAATTTTCCTCTTGTTTTTAAAATTATTTTTCAATTGCTACTCTAAATGAGTATTTTTTTCTATTTTGTCTTCTAATTAACTGATTAGGTCCTCTGCTTCTTCTAGTATACTGTTGATTCCTTCCAGGGTATTTCTAATTTCAGCTATGTCATTCTTCATTTATGAATGATTATTATTCATGGTTTCTACCTTTTTTCATGTTGGTGTAGTTCCATTAAGTGCCATATAGTTCTCACTAAATTGTTTGAGCACCTTTACAGCCATTACTTTGAATTCTTTATCTGACAAATTACTTGCCTCCATTTAGTTTAGTTTCTTTTCTGGCAATTCCTCCTTTTCTTTCATTTGGGGTTTGTTTCTTTGTCTCCCAATTTATTCTGTCCTTTTGTATTTGTTTGTATGTAATAGATCAAACTGTTATGACTCATAGTCTTCATGGGATTGCCTTATATAGTAAGTGTTTTGTGGAATCAGTGGTGTAGTCTCATATCTCCTGAGGTGGGTGATCTAGGAATGTCTATTGTATGAGTTATTTTGGTTCACCTTTTGTAACTGGGTCTTGCATGTTGTTATCCTGTTTGTGGATTAAATCTCCTCTCAGGCTGCTTGACTGTGAGGTTCTTCCCCAACTATGTTGTATGAGCTGTTAGGGAAGTGCAGACAGAACAGAAAAGAACAAAACAAACCAAGAAACAAAAGAAACAAAACAGCAACATACATACAACCCCTACAACAACAACAAAATCAACCACAAAAGAAGGGGGAATTAATAAAGAGAAAAGAGAAGAAAAATGATAGAAGAAAATAAATTTTAAAACATGAGAAGAAAAAATGGTAAAAAATAGGAATATGAAAGAGCAAAGATGAAGTAAAAAATAAGAATAAAAATAGGGGGAGGAAAATGATATAAATAAAAGAGGAAGAAAAAAATGAAAATATAGAAGAAAGCAGATAGACCATATGAAACTTAGAAAGATGAGAAAGCAGAAAGAATGAAGAAAAAAAGGGAAGATAATTTTAAAAACATATGGACTAAAATCACAACAAACCAAGAAAGCAGAAAGATAAACAAGGTATAGTAAAAAGGGGGAAAAATGAAGTGGTATTATCTTAGCAGAGTTTCGTGCCTCCTGGGAGCTCCCTTTGGATATTGCTCTTCTGATGACTGTGCTTGATTGTTTTGTCTGTAAATTCTGGGCTTTCCTGGAAGTATTTAGGTGCTAACCACCGTTAGAAACCATCCTCCTTTGGCTTTCAGCAACCTGTTTGAAGCTCCAAGTGATCCACAGTTTATGGCCTTCTCCACAGGACTTGGCTGTGTGGGGGGGGGAATCTATTGCTTCTTTTGAGTGAGGTTTTGTTATCTAGCACATAGGTTTGGAAATGAAGACTCCGAGGTTAAGCAATACTATTAAAGTCACACAATCTTTAAGGCACAAAATTGTTTGGAATGAAGTATGTCTGACTTCATAGTACCTCCCTCTTCTATTCATTCACTCACTCATTCATTCATTCATTCATTCATTCATTCAAAGAATATTTTTTTCAATATCTACAATGTGGTAGGCCCTATCCTATGCACACTATATTATTTTTACTTCTAGATAAAGATCTTAGGCCAAGCCTCTAGAATCGCCATTGGTTGATGAGAAGGTAGAGCCAAGGGCATGGTGTTTGACAACTTCTGTTTTGAGTGCATGTGCCATTTATGGGAAATTCTGTCATACAATGGAAATAAAATTATTCTGAAACTGTACACGTAGGTGCTGAGGGAGAATTTGTAATGCCCCTCAAAAAGGTTTGACCTAATTAATATTTTACAATGAAATAATGATTCTCACTTTTAAAATATAATTATAATTCTGTTTTATGCCTTTGTATTTATATCAACATTTTGGAGGCTACTGTCCCTGTATGCATAACATGAGCATTTTCCTATTGATTTCATGCTTGAAATAAATAACTTAGGAGGAGTAACCTCTGGAAAGTCTAAACATCTAAAAAGACTGTCTTTGATCTCCACATGCATGTGTAGTCTTATTAAGAATTTTTTGGAAAATTCCAGCAATCACTGCATGGCTCTTCTCTGTTCTCAAATCCCCTTGTGAAATCAGAACTGTGCAATCAGAAGAATGCAGTTTTTGCTCATTTCAAAAACACAAAGCAAATTCTGTGTCTTAAAAAAGAACTCAGAATTTAAAGGGCAGTATTAAGACCTCTCTTCTTCCATGCATAAAGTTTCTAATTAACTTAGCCATTGTCATCCCTTCCTTTATGATTTTGCTTTTGTTATAATTGGAGAGGGAGATTCAGTAAGGCATAATTTGGGTACATACCTGTGGAGAGCTACAAGGGAAAGGGGCACATTTGCTCAGTTTAGTAAAACTGAGCTTGTTGACACTTTGGCAACATTGGGACCTTGTGGAGCATCAGTTCTGGAAGGACTGTTAGAATGCTGACTGGGGTTGAAGGAGAAAGTTTTTATAACCTCAGTGGCCACTCTTACCTTACATTTAACTAATGAGAAGATTTGGTCAGAGACTAGGGATTTGGGGATTTGTCTGACTGGAAATAAAGCAAGATAGTTGAATACAGAAGCAAAACATTGTCCCAATCTATGATGTGTTTATTCGGGGAATTATCAAATATGCCCAAGAGAAGAACTTGGTGTGATGATGTGACTCTGAGTGTTCCCAATGATCCATGACCCCTGCTATTTATGACTGTATGTATATCATACCCCTTGAGTATGGGCAAGACCTGTTACTTGCTTCTAAGCACCAGAAGATGACAAGGTGAGAGGATTTTGAAGATATAATTAAGGACCCTAATCAGTTGGTTGGTTTTGAGTTGGTCAAAGTGGAGGTTATCTTGGGTTAAGCTGAATCAATTAGGCAAAAAGCCCTTAAAAGAGCAAGAGGACTTTCTCTGAAGTCAGAGAAACTCTCTCTCTCTCTGGTGTTGTCCTTGTAGAAAAAAAGCTGCCATGCTGTGAGAGGGGCCCATGTAGAAGGCCACGGGGCAGGAAACTACAGATGACCTTCGGGAGCTGCATATTCACCGTCCAACAGGCAGTATTAATCCTCCAATAATAAGGAGTTGCCAACAACCTGAGAGAGGATGGAGGGGCACCTTTCCCTAGTTGAGCCTCTGATGAGACCCCAGCTCTGGCTGTCACCTGGATTGCAGCCTAGTGAGATCTGAAGCAGAGGGCCCACCTGGACTGTGTCTTTAGGACTTCCAATCTACAGAAATTGTAAGCTAATAAAAGTGTTTGTTTTAAACCACTAAGTTTTGGGTATTTGTTAGGCAGCAAGAGAAAATAAATACAATTGGCTTCTAGAGAGTTGATCCAGACATTTCCTGGGTATTTCTTCTAGGAAGTGATTTGTTACCATAGGAAGAAGGAAAACCAGGCTTATGCATGAGAGTCATGGATTTGATATTTGTTGTATTAGAAATTAACTGCAAATAGAAGTCATCTGAGTAATGTTTGATTCCTGGTTCAAAGGACCACTTATTCTATCTCTCTATACAATGTCCAGTTTGAAACTGGTATTTAATTGGTATTAATTGAACTAGTTAACTATTGAAACTAAACTTTTTTTCTATAGTATCTCCAAAGTTAACTCAGATATCTCAGAACTACTAAATCATTTCTATATTTAAAAATATATTATTTCTAACTTTCTCTCTGCCCCAATTATCACCAAGCTCATCCAGACTTTCATGTATTTCCTAGGCTACTCTGACTTTCCCCCCATCTCTTTCTGTTCTTAGAGTTCTCTTTGCTCCTACATCCACGTTGCAGCTTTGGCTGCAAGATGCTTCTTCAACCCCCTTTTCTTCAATAGCTTCCCCAGAGTCTTTAGCCACAATAAAGTACTCATTCTTATACATGCTCTGCTTTCTCATCTTTCCAGGTACAGGTGGTTCTTTCTGCCCAAAATGTTCCCACTACCCATCCCTCTCCTTCACCTGGAAAATCTTTCTTAATTCTTCTGAACACAATTCAAACATTCTCTCAGGATTTTTATCCTCTCCTTTTTCCACCTTTCTACCTTTCCCTCAAAGCTCTATTCCCATAGACAGGGTTATATTACCTCCTCCCAGCTCCCATACAGTCAGCTTTCATCCCATTATAAACAGTTACTATGCCATTACTATAATTTTTTTTCTATGACAAAATCATCTGGCCTTCCTCAACTGTCAACCCATCAAGTTGAAATATGGCCTCTCTCTGGATTCCACATATGTTAGCACAATGGTGAACACAAAAGCAGAAATCTCAATATGTCTGTGTAGCTGACTGAAGGAAAGAGTAATGTGCAGAATGATTAGCTCCAAGGTGCAGGGAATTCAAGTGAGTCAAAATAGCTTTCACTATGGACTCTGCTCTTTGAAATTTGGCATAGTTTAGAAATCACTAGAAATAAGAATGATGAACTTTTCCAGAAACTTCCAGAAAGAATCATTATGTTAAACCCTGTCTTACACCTTTATTTTAGCAATAAAATATATGAAATGAGAGAAATCATGGCCATGAGGAAGGGTCAGTTCTTTAGATCATGAAAGGTTGATGGCAGCTCTATCTTAAATCTAAAACTCATTCCAGATTCCTGAGACCTAAAATAACATGGATTTTTCTATTTATTTTATGGTTTCCCCAATGAGGTGCTGGGTAATTTTTATATACAGAAATAACCACAACAAATTCAGTCCTGCTACTGAGAAATTTAGTTATTTTCTTTATTATTGATGGTAAAAAACCATCTGAAAATGTGAGAAGCATAAGGGACCTTGAAGTTTATTATATAGTATCAGTTACATGCCAAGCACCATGCTAGGCACTGTAGAAATAAATATGATATGGTCCATGGCTTTGGGGAATCTACAGGGTGATGGGCAGGAAATGAAATAAATAAATAAACATGGACAACATGAAGTGCAAAGTGCTGTGGTGGAGTGAAGCCTATGAGTCAGTCATAACCCTTTACTCACACTGTGTTGGGGGTGGGAGGTCATGCTGTCAGGCAATTGAGGCCCAAAGAAGGAAAGTGATTTGTCAAAGGTCCCATGGTAATGATAGCACCAACTGTCTTAGTACTCATATTCGGTACTTTTTGATATTCTGCATTATTGCAGGAAGCTGCATACCATGATTTTGTAGCTCCTATGGGAAAGACTGGGGACTGTGACTAGGGAATTATATTCAAACTAGAGGCTCGATGAATGAAAATTCATGCAAGAGTAAGCCTTCCTTCCCTTGGCTGCCAGCAACGGCTTCCCTCTGGTACCCTTAAAAATGATCAAATGCTATTTTTAAAAAGTTTGAAAATAAGAATTAAAAAGGATAAGTTTAAGAAAGCTAGAAAACTTGGCACCTGAGCTCTAATTCTGGCTCTGTTTTTGTTGTTGTTGTTGTTTGTTTTGTTTTTTGTTTGTTTGTTTTCTTTTTTTGGTCTTTTTTATCTGTATTGTTGAGATTATTACAGATGTTCCTCTTTTTTCATCCTATTGCCCCCTCCAACCATTCCCACCCCACCCTAGGCCTTCACCACCCTATTGTCTGGGTCCATAGGTAATGCATATGCATGTAAGATCTTTGTTTAATCTCTTCCTGCTCCCCCTACCACCCTTCCCTCTGAGAACCATCAGTATGTTCCATTTCCATGCCTCTGATTCTATTTCATTAACCAGTTTATTCTGTTCATTAAATTTCTTATTCATTTATTTTGATTTTTAGATTCAATTATTGATAGATATGTATCTGTTGCCATTTTGTTGTTCATATTTCTGATCTTTTTCTTCTTCCTCTTCTTAAATAATTCCCTTCAATATCTATATAATCTATATAATAAAAGCCTAATATGCAAATTGTTTGACCAGGAGTTCAACTGCTCGCTAAGACATGCACTGACCACCAGGGGGCAGCATGGAACATGACGGGCGTGGTGAGATGGTGCTGGCAGTGGACAGCAGTGGAGGTGCTGCTGGACATGATGGGCCCTGATGAGAGCAGGACTACGTTGGGATGGTGGAGCAGATGAGCAGGTGGCATCAGGCCAAGGCAGGTGTGAGCAGCAGTCTGATTGCCCTGCCGATTGCCCCACAGACAGTGACCAGAGGCAGCAGCAGAGATCAGGGCCACCTCCCTCAGCACCTGGGAGCCAGGCAGGGGGCCCTGCCCTGATCGACCACCCCCAGGCAGGATGGTGTAGCAGATAGGAAGGTGGCACCAGGCCACAGCAAACTGCCAAGCTGGGCTGCAGGGCTGCAAGTGTGGGGGCACATGCTGGAGCCTAATTTCTGTGGGCCACCCCAAAGGACCCCATCCATACATGAATTTGTTCACCAGACCTCTAGTTTCATATAATACTGGTTTGGTGGTGAACTCCTTTAGCTTTTTCTTGTCTGTGAAGCACTTTATTTGACCTTTAATTTTAAATGCTGGCTTTACTGGGTAGAATAATCTTTGCTACAGGTCCTTGTTATGCATCACTTTGAATATTTCTCACCAATCCTTTCTGTCCTGCATAATTTCTGTTGAGAAATCCCTGACAGTTGCATGGGCATACTCTTGTAGGTAACTAACTGCTTTTCTCTTGGTGCTTTTAAGATTCTTTCTTTGTCTTTAGCCCTCGATATGATATTTTAATTATGTGTCTTGGTGTGATCTTCTTTGGGTTCCTCTTGTTTGGTGTGATCTGTACTTCCTGAACTTGTAAGTTTCTTTCTTTCACCAGGTAGGGGAAGTTCTCTGTCATTATTTCTTCAAATAGATTTTCAATATCTTGCTTTCTCTCTTCTTCTGGCACTCCCATAATGCTAATGTTGGTATGCTTGAAGTTGTCCCAGAGGCTCCTTATACTATCTTCATATTTTTGGATTCTTTATTCATTTTGCTCTTCTGGTTCAGTGTTTTTGGCTTCCTCATATTTCAAGTCATTGTTTTGATTCTCAGAATCCTCTACTGTTGAATCCGTATATATTATTATTATTTATTTAAGTCAGTGTATGCTTAATTTCTGATTGGTCCTTTTCCATTTTTTGGAGGTTTCTGGAAGATTCTTAAATGACCTTGGGTTGTTTTATCCAGTAGTTTGCTTTCTTCCATTTTTTTCATTTGTGACATGTTTCTTTGTTTCCACATTTTGGTTGCTTCCCTGTGTATGTTTCTATATATTGGATAGAGCTGCTATGTCACCTGAGCTGGGAGCTCTAGGTGCACCCCTTTATGGGCTGTGAGCAGTTTTGTTGTAGTTGAGACTTGATTGCTATTGGTGCCACTGGGAGAAATTGACCTCCAGGCCAATTGTCTGTGAGGATCATCTATGACTATGGTGGGAAAGCTGCGGTGCAAGAGATACCCCTATGGAGCTGGACTTGCTTCAGTGGGGCTTTGGTGCTCCCTGAGTCTGCTCCTTGAGTATGTTGCTTATGGATGTATGGAGTTGTAATCTAGTATGGTCTGATAATGACCACTGGGTACACTGGCTCTTGGGTCTCCAGGGAAGTGAAAAGTTAGTCACTGCCTGGGGCCACCCAACAGGAGCTACTGAGAAATCTGCATATTATTCCTCTTTGTATCAGGGTTTGGAAGTGCCCAGATGAGGCCCAGCTGTGAAGCAAGGCAGGCTAATGTTGGTGTTAGGTGTTGGGCCTTTTATTGATAGGTTTGAGGCTCCCTGACTCAGCTGCAGCTTGTTTGACAGGTTTTAGCCTGAACAAGGATGTGCAAAAGCTTCTGCACACAGTTTGGGGGGGGTTGTAAATTGAATGAGGTGGAGTCTTAGGGACTTAACCAGGGCGGAGCAAACAGAGTTGGCTGTCAGTTAGCCCTGTGACCCGTGAGGTCCCAGCATAGGAACAATGATTCCTGTGAGTACCTTCATCTGGGAGAAAGCTGCCGTGTTCCTGCCCTGATGCCACACCATCCACTTCCTCCTCTTATGTGCCTGTGTCTCCCAAAGCCTTGCCCTGGTATTGGAGCTCAGAAGAAGCAGGACCTTGTAAATTCAGTTCATGATGCTGGCCTTTAAGAGAAACAGCTGGATCTCTAGCAGCCTCTGTGTCATAATCCACACTGGTTTTTACAGCCTGTAGTTCTTACTGCCCATAGGGACTTCTTTTACCAACTCTGGTAGCCTGGGCTGGGAGTCTGGTGTGGGACCCCTTGCTTCTCTGGGAGGCCTCGACCGAGATGACTTCCTGATTAAAAAAGCAGCACACATGAGTGCCGGGCCAGCCTATTCACCTCTGCACCTCCCACCAGTCTCAGTGTGCTTTCTTCTTTATTTCTCTAGTTTTAGGGTTTTGATTCAGCCAGCTTTCCAGCAATTCTGGATGACAGTTTTTCTGTATTTTAGTTGTAATTTTGATGTGGTTATGGGAGTCAGCGAATACAGGCGTTTATTTATGCTGCCGTCTTCCTGTGTGTGTGCGCGCGTGTGTGTGTTTTGTTGGTGGTGGTGCTTTTTTGTTTGTTTTTAACTGTCCTAGCAGCCTTGAGAAGGGCCTTTTCCCTATCTGGACCTCAGTTTTTCTACCTCCATCAGGAGATGAATAAATTGCTCAGTTCTTCTCTTGTTTTAATGTGCATATAATTCACCTGAGTATCTTGTTAAACTGCAGATTCTGATTCAGCAGGTCTGGGGTAGGGTCTGAGATTCAGCATTTCTGTCATCTTCGCAGGTGATGACAGCACTTCTGGTCTACAGACTAGGCTTTGAGTAGTGAGAGGCTAGATCACCTCGGATTTAAGTTTAAATCCAAGGTATTGTAGTAAGTTCCCAATTGCGAGGCAAACAAGGATTGTTAATTTCCTTTCTATGGGACAGTGAAATTTCTCCAGTTGTAGCTTATATTGCTGCTTCTCACGCTTAACTTTTTCCGTCTCAAACACATTTGAAGTCCCCTGAGTGTGGGGCTTACAGGCTTTGGTTTTGCCTACGTGAGGCTGTCCTAGGAGATGGAAAGTGGCTAGCCAATCTTGAAGGCCAACATGGTGAGTCTTCTGGAATCTCTCGTATGGACTGTGTTCTCTCCTCTGCCTGCCAGATTAAAATCCATCTATTGCCATAGCCCCATAAAGCACTTTTGGATATGCTATGGGCTATGGCTTGCCTAATGCTGATAGGAGGGGATTTTAGAAGGAGAAGTCAGTTCCTGCTTCCTCTGTGGAAATCAAGCATGTCATTTCCGCTACTTGTTTAGTTGGCAGAGTCAGAGAGCACTGTTAAGGCCCCATTTTCCCAGCATACTTGCAGTGAGCCAGGCAGCCCATTCTCATCCTCCTCAGAGTAAGGTTTTTCTCTCCCTGTTAAAGAACTCTTTGGTAGGTAAAATATCTGCTAGACAAATAGGACGCATGTCTACATAAACCTAAATTATTTTGGAAAATTGACACCATTAAAAGCTTAAAGGTATTTTGATACAATCAACTTCAAAATCCTATAATGCTATGAATAAATATTTAATGGATCTTAAATTGTCTTGTTCTTATTGGTTTTGATTCATTTTCTATATTTTATTTTTGGTACATTTTCTATTTTGATTTTCTCGTCTTTAACTTAGTATTCTAAATGAATTCTTTGCTCAGCTTCCATAATTTCTTATGTCTATTTCCTATGATGGAAATGTTCAGTGTTTAGGAGAATCCTCCTCATGAGTGATGCTGATGTGTAGAAATTTCTGGTCTTTGAGCTTGCCTCATTAAAGTGCCCAGGTGGGGCATAGAAAACTGCCCTCTTGATTCACTATTGGTTAACTGGGAACTCCTACTCCCAAAGTAAGGCTTGACTTAGAAACCCTACAAAGCATCCTGTTGGCTGGATGAGAGCAGATATGTTGGAACCTATGAGAAAGTTTAAAGCAACTGAAGAACCAAGTTGTCTTTATGGGGTCTAGATGGGCTGTAGGTTTTATGCCTTTACCCTATTCAACTCTGAACTCAAAGGGCTGGGACTAGCTCTCCTCCATGGTGGTCTCATACTGACAATGTGCACCTAAACTTTAAGCTGAACTGGCTTCATAGGTAACTAGTACTTTTTTCACTATAGTATTAATAAGTAGTAGGATAGTGTGTTGGTTTTCTATTGCTGCTGTAACACATCACCACAAACATAGTGGCTTAAATAAAACAAAGTATTCTTATTGTTCTGGAGATCAGTAGTATTATTGCACTAAAGTAAAAATGGCCACGGAATGATGGTCCTATTGAAGGCTCTCAGGGAGAATATATTTCCTTAACTTTTCTTTTCTCTTTTTTTTAAAAAATATATTTTATTGATTCTCTACAGAGAGGAAGGGAGAGGGACAAAGAGTCAGAAACATCGATGGGAGAGAGACATCGATCAGCTGCCCCCTGCACACACCCTACTGGGGGATGCTGCCTCTTGCACACACCCTGCTGGGGATGTGCCCGCAACCCAGGTACATGCCCCTGACGGAATCAAACCTAGGACCTTTCAGTCCCCAGGCCGACGCTCTATCACTGAGCCAAACCGATCAGGGCTATTTCCTTAACTTTTCAAGCTTGGCTCATGGCTCCTTTCCTACACCTTCAAAGCTAGCAAAGGAGAGTCACATCCTTCTATTACATCGCTCTGACTTCTTTTTCCTCCCTCTTCCAATTTTAAGAACATTTGTGATTAAATTAGGTCAAACTGGATAATCCAGGAAACTCTATCTTATTCTTAATTGAATCCTACCTGCAAAATCCCTTTGCCATGTAAGGTACCATATTCACAATTTCCAGGAATTAGGACATGAACATCTTAGAGAGGAAGGCATTGCTCACTCACATCTATACCTTCTCAAGGTACTTTAGTTTAATTGTATTGTTTGCCTCCCCATGATCCATTCTTTCTTCTGTCAGAAAGAGCTCTGAGTTTTGATTATTGATTCACTATTTTTTCGTTGTTGTTAACCATCACCCAAAGATATTTTTTCCATTGATTTTTAGAGAGTGATTGGGGGAAGGGAGAGACAGAGAGAAACATTGATGTGAGAGAGAAATATCTACTGGTTGCCTTCTGCATATGCCCTGACAGGGACAGGGATCAAGCCTGCAACCAAGGTACATGGCTTTGACTGGAATCAAATCTTTCAGTCCAAGTCTGCAGGCCAATGTTCTAACCACTTAGCAAAACCAGCTAGGACTGTTGATCCACTCTTTTTTTTTTTTTTTTGCAGTTAGTTGTTTATTCTCTTTCTACTTTTTTTTTATTTTTTTTAATTTATCTTTATTGTTCAGATTATTACAGTTGTTCCTCTTTTTTCCCCCATAGCTCCCCTCCTCCCAATTCCCACCCCAACCTCTGACCTTGCCCCCCCCCTTGTCCTCATCCATAGGTGTACAATTATTGTCCAGTCTCTTCACGCATCCCCAACACCCTTAACCCCCGAAAATTGTCAGTCCACTCCCTTTCTATGCCTCTGCTTCTATTCTATTCACCAGTTTATTCTGTTCATCAGATTTTTTATTCACTTGATTCTTATATTCACTCGTTGATATATATTTGTTGTTCA
>PVJC01031654.1:0-19736 GCA_004026665.1 Murina feae | reverse complement strand
CCCCAGTGGGGAGTGTGCAGGAGGCAGCTGATCGATGTTTCTCTCTCATCGATGTTTCTGACTCTCTATCCCTCTCCCTTCCTCTCTGTGAAAAATCAATAAAATATATTTAAAAAAAAAAAAAGTAATAAAAATGCCCTGACCAGTTTGGGTCAATGAAAAATAGTAATAAAACCAACAAGCCAATTTAAAAAACGAGCAAAGGACCTAAATATAGACATTTATCCAAAGACATAAAAATGGCTAACAGGTACACGAAAAGGTATTCAATATCAAGAAAATGCAAATCACAACTACAATGAAAGCCCTAGTTGGTTTGGCTCAGTGGATAGAGCATCAGCCTGCAGACTGAAGGGTCCCAGGTTTGATTCTGGTCAAGGGTACATGCCTGGGTTGCGAGCTGGATTCCCAGTAAGGGGCATGCAGGAGGCAACTGATGAGTGATTCTCTCTCAATGTTGTTTCTATTTCCCTCTCCCTCTCCCTTCCTCTCTGAAATCAACAAAAACATATTTGACACCCTTGTTGGTTTGGCTCAGTGGATAGAGCATCAACCTATGAACTCAGCGGTCCCAGGTTTGAATTTCAGTCAAGGGCATGCACCTCGGTTGCAGGCTCCTCCCCAGCCCTGGTTGGGGCATGTGTGGGAGGCAGCCATCAGTGTGTCTCTCTCACATGGATATTTCACTCTGTCTCTCCCTCTCTCTTTCATTCTCTCTAAAAACCAATAGAAAAATATCCATGCCTTAGCTGGTTTGGCTCAGTAGAAAGAGTGTCAACCTGCAGACTGAAGGGTCCCAGGTTCAATTCTGGTCAAGGGCATATGCCCAGGTTGTGGGGTCAAGTCCCAGTAGAGGTGTGTGGTGTGCAGGAGGCAGCCAATCAATGATTCTCATCGACGTTTCTAACTCTCTATACCTCTCCTTTCCTCTCTGTAAAAAATCAATTAAAAAATATTTTTAAAAAATAAAAATTATATTATTTTAATATCCTAGGGTGAGGATTTAAAAATAAATAAAGCCCTAGACGGTTTGGCTCAGTGGATAGAGCACCAGTCTGCGGACCAAAGGGTCTCAGGTATGATTCTGGTCAAGGGCACGTACTTAGGTTGCAGGCTCCTCCTTGGGGCCCTCGTCGGGGTGCGTGCTTCTCTCACACTGATGTTTCTCTCTGTCTTTCCCTCTATCTTCCACTCTCTCTAAAAGTTAATGGAAATATATCCTCAGATAAGGATTTTTTTTATTTAAATAAATAAAAAATAAGGCCCTAACCAGTGGATAGAGCATTAGCCTGTAGACTCAAGGGTCCCAGCTTCGATTCCAATCAAGGGCATGTACCTTGGTTGTGGGCACATCCCCAGTGGGGAGTGTGCAGGAGGCAGCTGATCAATTTTCTCTCTCATCAATGTTTCTAACTCTCTATCCCTCTCCCTTCCTCTCTGTAAAAAAACAATAAAATATATTTTAGGAGAAACCAAGATGGCGGCATAGGTAAACACCGGAATTGCTGCCATGCACAACCATTTCTAACCACGCCCTAACCGGTTTGGCTCAGTAGATATAGAGCATTGGTCTGCGGACTGAAAGGTCCCAAGTTCGATTCCAATCAAGGGTATGTACCTTGGTTGCGGGCACATTTCCTGTAAGAGGTGTGCAGGAGGCAACTGATCGATGTTTCTCTCTCATCAATGTTTCTAACTCTCTATCCTTCTCCCTTCCTCTCTGTAAAAAATCAATAAAATATATTTAAAAAAAAAAAAAAAAACACAACGAAAAGAAAAAACGGACACCACCCAGACTCACAGGAAGGCTGGCTGAGTGGAAATTCTACAACTAGAAAGACACTGAGACTCAGAGGAGGTGCGGAAATAAAGTGCAGAGGTATGGAGGCACGCGCGAAGGGGGCTGGAGGAAAGGGCTGGCACCATTTCGTACCGGAGGGAGGCACAAGCTCCCAACGGCTCTGAACTCCAGTTCCAAGCGACTTTTTTGGGACTCAGAATCATACGGAGAGTAGCTGGACTATCTGGCACTGGGTGGAACTCCAGAGTGATTTGAGACCCAGTGCCTCTTAGGGCAGGACTGAGAATCAGCCATAGCTGGTTGCTCTGCCTTGTAGATTCCCCAAGACCCCACCCCACACCACCCAAGCTGCGTGCAGAGGCTTTTGCATATAAAAGACTGGTAGCCTCAGGCAGAAGCTAAAATAGCACCACCTTAGAGTTCCAAGAGACAGTGAACCCAGTGGTCAAAGCGGGACCACCCAGTCTACAACTCCTCAGATCCATAAGGGACACACTCAGGGGGCAGACTCAGTGGGCACCAAAGCCCCACTGGAGCAAGTCTTGCCGCATTAAGATGTCTCCAGCATAGAAGTTCTCCCACCATAGACACAGCTGATTCTCACATCCAAGTGGCCTGGAGGTCAATTCCTCTCAGTGAAAACAAAAACAATCAAGGCTTAGCTACAACAAGACTGTGCACAAAGCCAACAAAGCAGTGCACCAAGAGTATCCACCTCAGGTAATTGAGGAGACTGAGCCACTGGGCCCTCTAGGACACTTAGCACAGAAAGCCACTGTATTAACATAGGGAAGCAGCCAAAATGCCAAAACAAAGAAACAGGTCATGCCCTAACCAGTTTGGTTTAGTGGATAGAGCGTTGGCCTTTGGACTGGAGGGTCCCGGGTTTGATTCCGGTCAAAGACATGTACCTTGGTTGTGGGCACATTCCCAGTGGGGGGTATGCAGGAGGCAGCTGATCGATTTTCTCTCTCATCGATGTTTCTAACTCTCTATCCCTTCCTCTCTGTAAAAAATCAATAAAACATATATTTTTAAAAAATTATATTTAAAAAAAAGGAACAGGTCACAAATGACAGAAACGGAGGAAAGCAAACGACTGGATATAGAGTTCAAAACCACCGTTATAAGGCTTTTCAAGAATATTCTAGAGACTGTCGATAAATTTAGTGAGACCCTCGAGGATATGAAAAAGGACCAGCTAGAAATTAAGCATACACTGACTGAAATAAAGAATAATATACAGAGATCCAACAGCAGACGAGAGGATCGCAAGAATCAAGTCAAAGATATGAAATTCAAAGAAGCAAAAAACACCCAGCCGGAAAAGCAAAAAGAAAAAAGAATCCAAAAATATGAAGATAGGGTAAGGAGTCTCTGGGACAACTTCAAGTATACTAACATCAGAAATATAAGGGTGCCAGAAGGAGAGAGAGAGCAAGATATTGAAAACATATTTGAAGAAATAATGACAGAAAACTTCCCCCACCTGATGAAAGAAATAGACTTCCAAGTCCAGGAAGCACAGAGAACCCCAAACAAAAGGAATCCAGGGAGGAACACACCAAGACACATCATAATTAAAATGCCAAGGGCAAAAGACAAATCTCAAAAGAGAATCTTAAAAGCAGCAAGAGAAAAGCAGTCAGTTACCTACAAGGGGGCACCCATACGACTGTCAGCTGATTTCTCAAAAAATTTGCAGGCCAGAAGGGAGTGACAAGAAATATTCAAAGTGATGAATAGCAAGAACCTACAGCCAAGATTACTTTACCCAGCAAAGCTATCATTCAGAATTCAGGGTTGGATAAAGAGCTTCACAGACAAGAAAAAGCTAAAGGAGTTCATCACCACCCAACCAGTATTATATGAAATGCTGAAAGGTATCCTTTGAGAAGAAGAATAAGAAGAGAAAGTTCAGATAAAAATTATGAACAACAAATACATATCTATCAACAAGTGAACCTAAAAATCAAGTGAATAAAAAAAAATCTGATGAACAGAATAAACTGGTGAATAGAATAGAATCAGGGGCATAGAAAGGGAGAGGACTGACAATTCACAGGGACAAAGGGGTGTTTTGGGGTGTGGGAAGAGATTGGACAATAATTGTATACCTATGGAGGAGGACAGGTTGGGGGGGTAAGGACAGAGGGTGGGGTGGGAACTGGGAGGAGGGGAGCTATGCAGGGGGGAAAAAAAGGAACAACTGTAATAATATGAACAACAAAGATTTTAAAAAATAATAAAAAATAAAAATTCTTTAAAAAAATAAGAATGTTTTAATATTATATATACACACACACCATTTTAAAAAATTATAAAAAGTAAATAAAAAAAACATTTAAAAAGAGAATAAATCTCATTTTAAAATATATATTTTAAAAACTACAATGATATCACCTTTTATTATCAAAAAGACAAGAGATAACAAAAGTGAACCTTGCACTGTTGGTAGGAATGTAAACTGGTACAGCCTCTATGGAAAACAGTATGGAAGCTCCTCAAAAAATTAAAAATAGAACTACCATATGATCAGCAATCCCCCTTGTAGGTATATATATCTGAAGAAAACAAAATCACTATCTCAAAGAAATATCTGTACCCCTCCACAGCCAGGTACGTGATTATGTTTAACATTAACAGTCATAAATCATGTTGATAAATTGGTCCCTTGATATGATGAAAATGATACATCACCTCTGTGGTCTTCCCACCAAAAACCTACTGTAGCATTAATTACAGTAGTCAAGACATGGAAACAACCAAAGTGTCCATCAACAGATGAACGATAAAGAAAAACTGGTAAATACACACAATGGAGTATTATTCAGCCATTACAAAAAGGAAACCCTGCCACTTGTGACAACACAGAGGAACCTTGAGGGCATTATGCTAAGTGAAATAAGTCAGACAGAGAAAGACAAGTACTGTATGATCTCACTTATACGTGGAATCTTAAAAAACTGAACTCATAGAAACAGAGAGCAGATTTGTGGTTGGTGGGGAAGGGTAGATAAGTGAACATGTCAAAGGGTACAAATGTCCAATTATAAGATGAATAGTTCTGGGGAAGTAATGTACAGCATATGACTATAGTCAGCATTACTGTACTACACACTTGAAAGTAGCTAGGACAGTAGATCTTGAAAGTTCTAGCCACAAAGAAAAAGAAAAGTGATGGATGTGTTAACTAACCTTATTGTGATAATCAATATACTTATATATCAAATATACTTTTATATCAAATTATGTTATACACTTTAAACTTATATAATGTCAATAGTATCTCATAAGTTAATAAAACTGAAATTTTTTTAATTTTTTAAATGATCTGGCTGACAATAAATTGAATATTCCAATGAAGTACTCTTCAACAGCAAATTTTTTTATGGCAAAAATAGTAAACTTTGTTACATGTATTTTATCACAATAAAAAAATGAGTGTATTGGAGAGATTATATCATTCCCACAACATATACACAGTTTCACTGAATCCTTGTCAGTACTGGCAACTGCTTTACTTTACACTACATGTGACAGAACTATGTACAAACAAAATTATTTATATAAAGATTAACTATGTAGCACCAAGGGTATATGAGAATAGAACTTCATCAGAATTCCTAACTACCTCAAAAGTCTACTTCAGATTTTAAAAAAGACCCACCAAGTTTTGTTTTTATTGTTTTGTGTGTATGTGTATATTGTTAGCCTTTATCTGTTACCTTTGACAATCAAGACACAGTGTGGTCATGCAGGCAGGGCAATTCAAGACAGCATCACTATTTGGAACAGGCTGTTGTTGTTGACATGGCCTCTGTATTCCAAAACCATGGTATCTTGAACAGAAAAAAGAAAATAGGAGTAAGACACATTAAAACCAAAACATGATTTCTAATGCTACTCTCCAATAAAAGTAATCAGTAAATTGGTTAATTCTAGGAATGGGGCATACAAGATGAACTTGGAGCATCTTATAGTACCAGAAAGTGAGGAAGTGCTAAGAAGAAAAAAAAAAGAAAAAGAAAAACTAGACATCTTTTCAAATGAAGCCGGGCCTGCGAGGGAAGCCCAGGTCCCTGGTGCTGGCTTGGCTCAGTGGTTGAGAGTCAACCTATGAACCAGGAGGTCATGGTATGATTCCCAGTCAGGGCATATGCCTGGGTTTTGGGCTCGACCCCTGGTGTGGGGGATACAGGAGGCAGCAGATCAATGAGTCTCTCTCATCATTCATGTTTCTATCCCTCTCTCCCTCTCCCTTCCTCTCTGAAATCAAAAATGTATTTTTTTTAAAAAAGAAAAGAAAAACTCAATGCAGTAGGTATTTCTAAGGAGCACAGGAGCCAACTGAAAGCACTCCCAATGGCCAAAACTAAAGCAATTAGATTTAAAAAAAATAAAGTAGTATTGGATTTTAACCCAAAGTATAAATTCTCATGAGTCCATGCTGATGTAAATGACTAAATACATAAATGAGGAAGAATAGACAAATCTCCCATACGGAAGAATTACAAATAACATATGGAGATACTCTCCCCTCATAACCCTCTACTCCTTATGTCTGGGCTGCACATAGTGACTTCCTTCCAAAAACCACAGTATGGAAAGGGGGGAAAAGGGTACCTTTAGAGTAGAGAAACCTGAGAAACACTACCTAACTCAGATGATTAAAGTCAACATTAATAGTCATAAATCATGTTGACAGTATGTGCCCTGATATAATGTGATAAAAATGCTACTTTGCCTCTTTGGTTTTCTCCCAAAAATCTATATAATTCCTGTCTAATCATGAGAAAAACATGAGGCAAATTCCAATTAGAGAGGCTTCCTACACTATGCAATCATGCACCACATAACATTTTGGTCAATGACAGAACAATACAAATGGTGGTTCCATAAGATTATTAAGGAGCTAAAAAATTCCTGTCACCTAGTGACATCATAGCCGTGGTTACATCGTAGCGCAACGTATTTATTACTAAGCAACAAGTTATTAAGTGTTTGTGATTATTAAAAAAAATAAAATAAGAAAAAAAAAGTGTTTGTGATTATGCTGGTGTAAACAAACCCACCACATTGCCAGTAGTATAAAAGTATAGTGCATACAACTATGTACAGTACATAACACTTGATGATAATAAACATGTTACTGGGCTATATATTTACTATATATACTTTTATCACTATTTTCAGTGGACTCTAATTACAAAAATAAAAAATATGCTATGAAATTAATGTGACTTATGCTGGCTGCTGCTTTATATATTTTATGTTTACCAAGTTTCTTTTTTTGTACTTTTTTCATCAAATTTATTGGGATGTCATCTATAATAATCTATAATAATAAAAGCATAATATGCTAATTAGACTGGACATCTTTTCAAATGAAGCCGGGGCTTCAAGGGAGGCCCAGGTCCTGAGTGCCGGGTGCCGGCAGCCGGAGAGAAGCCAGTGCCAGCAACCAGGGGAAGGAAGGCCTACTCTTGCATGATTTTGTGCATCGGGCCTCTAGTTGGTTAATAAGATTATACAGGTTTCAAATGTACAATTCCATGATACATCATCTGTATATTGCATTGTGTACCCATCACCTGAAGTCAAATCTTCTTCTTTAACAATATATATTTGACCACTTTTATTACCCCCGCTCCTCTGGTAACCACCACACTGTTGTCTGTGCCTGTGGGTTTTTGTCTTGTTTGTTCATTTGTTTCATGTTTACCATATCTCTTGGTAGCATCATTTTCTCTTGCTCTGATTTAATCTCATGTTGCTTTGTAAAATTAAGTGTAGCCTAGTGTATGGTGTTTATAAAGTCTATGGTAGTATATAAGAATGCCATAGGCCTTCACATTCACTCAGCACTCTCTCACTGACACCTACAGCAACTTCCAGTCCTACAAGCTCCATTCATGCATGGTAAGTACCCTATGCAAGCATACCATTTTTTAACTTTTGTAACATACTAGAGGCCCAGTGCATGAAATTCATACATGGAGGGGGGTTCCCTCAACCCAGTCTGCACCCTCTTGAACTGGGGACCCACAGGGATCAGGCCTAAACCAGCAGTCGGACATCCTCTTGCAATCTAGGACTGCTGGCTCCTAACACCTCCCTTGCCTGCTTGCCTGATCACCCCTAAATGCCCTCCCCTGCCGGCCTGGTTGCCCCTAACTGCCTCTGCCTGCCTGCCTGATCACCCCTAACTGCTCTCCCCTGCCAGCCTGGTTGCCAACTGCCCTCCCCTGCTGGCCTGATCTCGCCCCCAACTGCCCTCCCCTCCCAGCCTGGTTGCCCCCAACTGCCCTCCTCTGCTGGCCTGATCTCACCCCCAACGGCCTTCCCCTCCCAGCCTGATCTCGCTCCAAACTGCTTTACAGGTTTGTAGCCTAGAAGCAATAGGTTAGATCATACAGTCTAAGTATGTAAAAGTCTATATACCACCTAGGTTTGCGTAAGTGTACTCTATGACATTCGCCAACAACCAAATCACCTAATTACGCATTTGTCAGAAAATGTCTCCATCACTAAGCAGCACGTGACTGTATCTGACTAGTGCTCCTCAAAACTGTTAAGATTATCAAAAACCAAGGAAAGTCTGTCTTAGCTGGTTTGGCTCAGTGGATAGAGCATCAGTCTGTAAACTGAAGGGTCCCAGGTTTGATTCCAGTCAAGGGCACATGCCCAGGTTGTGGGCTCAATCCCCATGCAGGAGGCAACCAATCAATGACTCTCTCTCATCATTGATGTTTCTATCTCTCTGTCCCCCTTTCCTTTAAAAATAAATAAATTTTTAAAAATTAAAAAAAAAAAAAAGGGAAGTCTGAGAAACTGTCACAACCAAGAAGAGCCTAATGCAACATGACAACCAAACGTAACATGGTATCCTGGACAGGCTCTTAGAACAGAAAATGGACATTAGGAAAAACTAAGGAAATGTGAATAAAGTATGGACTTTAGTTAGTAAGTATCAATACTGGTTTATTAATTTTGACAAGTGTACCATACAAATATAAGATGTTAAGAATAGGCCCTGACTGGTTTGGCTCAGTGGATAGAGCATCAGCCTGCGGACTGAAGGGTCCCGGGTTCGATTCTGGTCAAGGGCATGTACCTTGGTTGCAAGTACATCCCCAGTGGGGGGTGTGCAGGAGGAGGCTGATCGATGTTTCTCTCTCATCGATGTTTCTAACTCTCTATCCCTCTCCCTTCCTCTCTGTAAAAAATCAATAAAATATATTAAAAAAAAAAAAAAAAAGAATAGAAGAGACTGTGTGTGTGGGGTGGGGGGTTGTTTTTCCTGTCACTGTCGTCAGGAGTGAGTATATGGAAATTCTATGTATTATCGGCCCAATTATTTTTTTTAATAATTCTTTATTGTTGGAAGTATTACATATGTCCTCTTCTTTTCCTCCATTGACCCCTCTAGCCCACCCCGTCCTCCGCCCCAGGCCCTCACCACACTATTGTCAGTGTCCATGAGCTAAGCATATATGCATATGTCTCATATTTGTATGGTACACTTGTCAAAATTAATAAACCAGTATTGACATTTATTAACTAAAGTCCATACTTTATTCACATTTCCTTGTATGCTCTTGTCTTCTTTGCAAAATATTCATTGAACATAACGGCTTGGGTCGATTTCTGGATTCTCTGTTCTGTTCCATTGGTCTATATGTCTGTTCTCGTGCCAGTACCAGGCAGTTTTGAGAACAGTGGCTTTGTAATATAGCCTGGTATCTGCTATGTGATCCCTCCAACTTTGTTCTTCTTTCTCAGGATTGCTGCAGCTATTAGGGGTTTGTTTTTTTATTCCATATGAATTTTTGGAGAGTTTGTTCTAGGCCTGTGGAATATGGCATTGGTATTTTAATCGGGATTGCACTGAATCTACAGATTGCTTTGGGCAGTATGGACCCTTTAAGGATGTTGATTCTACCAATCTACGAACACAGTATATTCTCCTACTTGTTTATGTCTTCCTCTATCTCTTTTTTCAATGTCCTGGTAGTTTTCTAAGTACAGGTCTTTTACCTCCTTAGTTAAGTTTATTCCTAGGTATCTTAATTTTTTTGTTGCAATGATAAATGGGACTTTTTTTTTTTTTAGTTTCTCTTTCTGTGAGTTCATCATTGGTGTATAAAAATGTCATAAATTGCCCTAGCCAGTGTGGCTCACTAGGTAGAGTGGCGACCTGCAGACTGAAGGGTCCCAGGTTCAAATCCAGTTATGGGCACATCCTCAGTAGGGGGGTGTAGGAGGCAGCTGATCGATGTTTCTCATCTGTGTTTCCAACTCTTTATTCCTCTCCCTTCCTCTCTATCCCTCTCCCTTCCACTCTGTAAAAAATCAATAAAATATTTTTTTAAAATGCTGTAAATTTCTGGGAGTAGATTTTGTATCCTGCTACATTGCCAAATTCGTTTATTAAATCTAGTAGTTTTTTGATGGAGTCTTTAGGGTTTTTATGTACAATATCAAGTCATCTGTGAATAATGACAGTTTTACTTCTTCTTTTCCAATTTGGATACCTTTTATTTCCTCTTTTTGTCTTATCGCTATGGCTAGCACTTCCAATACTACATATCTCATAACACCATGTTCACGGACACATCTCCTAGGGCAATGGAAACTAAGGAGAAAAACAAATGGAACTACAACAAAATATAAAGCTTCTACACAGCAAAAGAAACCATCAACAAAATAACAAAAAAGCCCACCGCATGGGACATCTGATAAGGGTTTAATCTCTAACATTTACAGGGAACTCATACAACTTAAATAAAAGGAAGATAAACAAAACAATCAAAAAATGGGCAAAGGACCTAAATAGATACTTCTCGAAAGTGGACATACAGAATGCCAAGAGACATATGAAAAATGCTCAAAGTCAATAATCATCTGAGAGATGCAAATCAAAATGACAATAAGGTACCATCTCACAACTGTCAGAATGGCTATCATCAACAAATCAATAAAGGGTAAGTGCTAGCGCAGATGTGGAAAAACAGGAACTCTCATGCACTGCTGGTGGGAATGCAGAGTGGTGCAGCCACTGTGGAGAACAGTATGGAGTTTCCTCAGAAAACTAAAAATGGAACTCCCATTTGACCCTATAATCCCAATTCTAGGAATATATCCCAAGAACTTAGAAACAACAATCAGAAATAATTTATGCTCATAGCATCACAATTTACAATATCTAAGGTTTGAAACAGCCTAAGTGCTCATCAGAAGATGAGTGGATTAGGAACGAATGGTACTTCTACAAAATGGAATACCACAGTGCTGTAAAAAAAGAATTCTTACCATTCACAATAACATAGATGGACCTGGAGAGCATTATGCTAAACCAGTGGTTCTCAACCTTCTGGCCCTTTAAATACAATTGTTTCTCATGTTCAGACCCAACCATAAAATTATTTGCATTGCTATTTCATAACGGTAATGTTGCTACTGTTATGAATCATAATGTAAATGTCTGATATGCAGGATGGTCTTAGGCGACCCCTGTGAAAGGGTCATTTGACCCCAAAGGGGTCATGACCCACAGGTTGAGAACCGCTGTGCTAAATGAAATAAACTGGAGGATAAGTATCACATGATCTCACTTTCTCACTTATTTATGGAATATAATGAACAATGTAAACTGATGAACAAAAACTGATCCAGAGACATAGAAACATCAAACAGACCATCAAACCTCAGAGGGAAGAGTGCGGGGGCGGGGGGAGAGGCAGTGGTAAGAGATCAACCAAAGGACTTGTATGCATATCTACACCTATGTACACCTATAAAAGAGTAACATGCAGCCCTAACCGGTTTGGCTCAGTGGATAGAGCGTTGGCCTGTGGACTGAGGAGTCCCAGGTTCGATTCCAGTCAGGGGCATGTACCTTGGTTGCGGTTGCAGCCATATCCCTGGTAGGGGGTGTGCAGGAGGCAGGTGATCAATGTTTCTCTCTCATCTATGTTTCTAACTCTCTATCCTTCTCCCTTCCTCTCTGCAAAAAAATCAATAAAATATATTTAAAAATAAAAAATAATAAGAATAGCACTTCCTGAGCCAGAGCAAAGCAGAGAAGGGAGCGAAGCTCGCTGCTTTGCTCCCTCCTGTCTTTGCTGCCTCGGCTCCCTCCTGTCTCCACTGCCTCACTTCCTCCCTCCCTTCTGCAGTATTTGGCTTTCTTCTACGCTGTCTTCAGTCTTCACTCTGTGTCTGTGTATGCAAATTAACCGCCATCTTTGTTGGGTTAATTTGCATATTTCTGATTGGCTGGTGGATGTAGCAGAGTGACACCAATTTGCATGTTACTCTTTTTTTTTTAATATATTTTGATTTTTTTTACAGAGAGGGAGAGAGAGTTAGAAACATAGATGAGAGAGAAACATTGATCAGCTGCCTCCTGCACACCCCCTACTGGGAATGTGCCCACAACCAAGGTTCACGCTCCTGACCGGAATCGAACCTGGGAATCTTCCTGCAACAGGCTTCTAGTCTAATCTAATAAAAGAGTAATATGTTAATTGTGTCACTCTGCTACATCCCAAACCACGCCCATCAGCCAATCAGAGTGACTATATGCAAATTAACCCAACCAAGATGGCAGCCGGCAGCCACGGAGCTGGAGCAAACAGGAGGCTTGGTTGCCCTGGCGATGGAGGAAGCTGCCTGCCTAGGCCGGCTGTGGACTCTCAAGGCAACGAAGTTTCAAATATAGAAGATAAATAAACCCCAGATATCTGCATCCAGCCAGCCTCGCTGAGAGCTTGGGTCGCTGGGGACTGTGGCCAGCCTGAAAACAGCCCTCAGCCCTCACCCAGGCTGGCCAGGCACCCCAGCAGGGAGGTGTGGCCAGTCTGAAAATGGCTCTCAGCCCTTCACCCAGGCTGGCCAGGAACCCCAGTGGGACCTCCACCCTGATCTGGGACACCTGTCAGGGCAAACCAGCCAGCCCCCACCCATCACCAGGCCTCTATGTAACCGAATAAGAGTAATATGCAAATTAACCATCACTCTGAGACACCTAAGCCATGCCCACCAGCCAGGTCATGCCTCCCAGCCAATCAGAGTGGCTGTATGCAAATTAACCCAGGCAAGATGAAGGCCAGCAGCCACGGAGCAAGAGCAAATAGGAGGCTTCCATTGCAACTACCTGCCTAGGCCAGTTGGACCTCTGCTCAAGCAAAGTTTCAATTATAGAAGCCATGGAGCTGAAGCAAACAGGAGGCTTCCATTGCCTGACTAGGCCTCCGCTCAAGGCAACAAAGTTTCAATTATAGAAGATAAATAAACCCCAAAAACCTGATTCCAGCCAGCCTCACTGGGACCTTGGGTCAATGGAAGCTGTGGGCAGCCTGAAAACGGCCCGCAGCCCCCCATCCAGGCTGGCCACACCCCCATGGGGTGAGGATCCCCACTGAGGGGGCTTGGCCAGCCTGAAAACAGCCATCAGCCCCTCACTCAGGCTGACCAGACATGCCAGGAGGTGGACATCCCCCGAGGGGTCCCAGACTGCGAGAGGGCACAGGCAGGGCTGAAGGACCTCCCCAAGAGCACAAATTTTTGTGCACCAGGCCACTAGTATATAAATATAACTAATGGACACAGACAGTAGCGGGTAAGGGCATGTGCTGGGTGATGGGAATGGCTGGGGAGAGGACAATGGGGGAAAAAGGGAGACATATGTAATACTTTCAACAATAAAGAATTTAAAATTTAAAAACAATTATGATGAGCCCTAAGCCAATTTGGCTCAATGGAAAGAGCGTCAGCCTATGGACTGAAGGGTCCCTGGTTCAATTCAGTCAAGGGCACATACCTTCTGTAAAGGAATATTCGAAGTACTATATTACAGTTATAATAACATTTAGCCACTAAAAAAGACTGAAGTGGATAAATGCTCACCTACCATCATTCCACTACCAGTACCACCACCTCCTCTTTCACTATTTAAAGAAAATATTTATATGGCATTGGGCTTGAGTTAGGCAATGTTCTAAGGACTTCCGGTATATTAACCTATTTAATCTACTAGAGGCCTGTTACACAAAATTCATGTGGGGGGAGAGGAGGGCATAGGGAGGAGTGTCCCTCAGCCTAGTCCATGCCCTCAGGGGATGTTTGACTGCCAGGGATCGGGCCTAAACTGGCAGTCGAACATCCCTCTCGCAATCCAGGATGCTGCGTGCACCAGAAACCATACTTTACATAGAGGTGCAAGGCATCTTGCTATTGTATGGGTACCTACATTTTTTTGCCTAATTATAAAAGGTAGTATATAACGTGATCCTTCTGAGGCAGTAGTACCATTTTCCCCATCTTATGGGTGGAAAAACTGAAGCAGAGAGAAATAATTGGCTTTGTCACAGTTATAAGTGTCAGAATTAGGGCTGACTACAAGATGTGCAAATCAGAGTCCATGCATGTCATCGCTGCATCATCCTGTTTTTTCAGTATTAGGGTAGCCCTGTCAAGTTTTAATTTTTAAATCTAAGAGACTATTCCCAATATATAGGGTAGGGTCCCTAAGCCTGGCTGGCGATCAGGGCCAGCTGTGGGGCAACCAGCAAGTGGAGCAATAGGGGTACCCATTGCTGGCACCTGCCTTGGCTGGTGACCTGGCGCTGCTTCCCGGCAGGTCCCACCCTCTGCCACCACCGCCGCCACTGCCAGTCGCCTCCCTGGGGTGGGAGGGCAGATACTCAACACAGGAGCTGCCCCCAACCAGGAGGCTGCCCGATTGGGGCAACTCCTGTGTTGAGCATCTGCCCCCTGGTGGTCAGGGCGCATGATAGTGACCAGTCATTTTGCCATTCAGTCGGTTTTATTATATAGGATAGGCTATCTCTGAAAGAATATGCTAGAACCTGTCATTGTGGTTTCTCTGGAAAGGGAGTATAGGGCAACTAGAGTCTGGTTTTGAGACTTAGTTTTTACTGTATCCTTTTATATTGCTTTGAAGTTAACATATACATTATATTAACTTTAATATTAAAAAATGAATAAAGACCCATACTCCATCAAAATATATCTGGATTTGAGGGTCACACCCGGGCTGGCGTTAGCTCAGTGGTTCCTTCGAATACAACATATATCTGGGTTTGAAAAATATAAATTCCTGGACTCCACCTTACCGGAATCAAAACTTCCTAGACTACAAGGGTTTGCATTTCATTCTCCCTAGGTAACTCTGAAGCACAGCAAGGTTAAGGAAGCACTATGTAATAGTAGCAAATTACCTAGTTTTTATTTTATAACATATCAGCCTTTATAAGATCAAATTTGAATATGAAGTTTCCTCTTGAAATGATGAAAATTGTTGGAAATTAAATAGAAGTGTGAATACCCTAAATGTCACTTTATTGTGAATACACTAAATGTCAGTGTATTTTAAAATGGTTAGTTTTATATTATGTGAATTTTACTTCAATTATTAAAAATCTAATTTATAAAGTTAAAATAATTCAGATGCAAAATGTAACATCCACTCTTCATCTACAGGAACTCTTAATTTCCAATAGATTTAAATTGTATTTTTTTAAATTCATCTTTAGTTCTTGAATGGAAAGATGGACTACAACAGTTTGAATTCAAAAGTTTTTTTCAAAAATCAACTTTCTGACTGAAATTTGCTTTATTTCCAAAATAAACTATTCAGCAATCAAAGTGCTTGCCCTTGTTCTCAAACTTATGTACATCTATATAAGCATACACATACACTGAAAATGTGAACGTAGCGAGATCATCTTTTAATCATTTTCTCTAAAGATTCTAAATATTAAATTTAAATTCTTACCCTCTTCTCCGTGCATCAACCCAGGCCTGATCTCTGTTATCTTTTTCAGGGTCATATAGTAATTCATCATTTGTTAGAATCCTGTGTCGTTTCTTCTTTTTTCTCTTGGTCACCTGTGCTAATTTCAAAAATGTTAAGGATATGGCTAAGTATCACATCTAAAGTTCACACTTTTCTTTTAATCCTCACTTGAGGATATATTTTCCATTGATTTCTAAAGAGAGTGGAATGGAGAGGGTAAGGGAAAGAGAGGGGAGAAGAAGGGAGAAGAGGAGGAGAAACATTTATGTGAGAGACACATCAATTAGTAGCCTCCTGCACGCACCCCTATGGGGACTGGGGAATCTGCAATCAAGGAACATGACCTTGAGCAGGAATCGAACCCAAGACCTTTCAGTCCTCAGGCTGACACTCAGCACAAGCAAGACCAGCCAGGGTTAAAGTTCATAACTTTTTGGGTTTTTTTATTTTTATTTATTTTTATTTATTTTATTTTATTTTTTTTTTAGGAAGGAGACTTATTTATTAAGAGATTCATCATATAGAACCCTATCCCGACAAAGGAGCTAGGGGGACAGAGTCTAGTCTTTTGTGGGACATTTCTTCCCACTAACCCAGTGCCTGAAGGGCTGGACTATTTTCTTAACTTTTATATAGCTGGAAGTTGTCTTTCCCAAGAGAGCGGACATCAGTTTCCCATTGTCTTGCTCCACACATTTCAACAAAAAGTAAACTTGAATGTGCTTAGAAAATTCGCAACGTGCTCTGTCAACATGGCCTTTGACACACCGTTTCTTAAGGTCTCATCTCAGTTGGTAATGTACACGTACCCTGCGACGGAGCACTGAAATGCCAGGAACACTGTGCTCAACATCACACAGTGAGCTGAGTTCCAGTCACCTGCTCTGTGGCTCTCAGAATCCACTGCATCCATCCTGGTTCCAAAGGCCGCGTCCACATGATGGTTTGAACACAGTAAAAAACACCAGCCCAAGGGCTCAGGAGTCATTTCCCGCAGAAGACAGTCTGGCCTTCTGAATGCTGGGGCTCACGGGCTTGCGGATGTGGCTTTCCGGTATGCCGGGATCTCCTGGCAGCTCCTGTACACTTCAATCAAGCAGTCCGGCCGGGGCTTGGCACTCTCGCAGAGGGTGAAGAGCCCGCCAGCCACACGAGCAGGTGACAGCGGTGAGCGAGCGCAGCGAGAGCCGCGGGCAGCTCAGGCAGAACTCGCGGCAGGACGGCGAGTAGTAGCGGCGCTGCAGGGCCAGGCGGCCGCCTAGATGTCCGAGAAGCTTAGCTCGTCCTCCATGGCCGGAGGGCACGCACCCCGCGGCCCAGCCTCCCGCCCGTCCTCTCGGGGGCTCCGGCCCACTTCCGGGCAAAGTTCGTAACTTTTTAATACAGAAAGAAGAATCCCATTTCCTAAGCTACATATATTTTCCATTAAAAATTTTTAACTATTCCTCCAAGTACAGTTCTTGCCCAATTAACAAGGCATTTAAAAAAAATATGACAGAGGAGGCAAAACTTCTTTCACTAAAAACTGGTATCTCAAACTGGTATTTAAATAATGAAAATTCTGAGTCCAAAAAGGCTACTTAAAACAAGGCAAGAGTAGAAACTACTGCCCTGACTGGGGTACCTAAAAGAAGGAGGGGGGGGGCCCAAGAGCCTGGAGTTGGAACATATTCTCCCTTTCTCTAGTTATGCCTATGCAGTGCCAGTGTTGGTCCTCATATGTATGCATTCCCATCTGTTCGTGGGGTTTTTTCTTGTGGTAAAATTGGTATACAAGGTTATATATATTTCAAGGTGTATGGCGTATATTACAGTTCAGTATTTGTACCACATTTGTTCTTATTCGTCTATCCTGCTTTTATTTTCACATCAGCAGTCTGCAATTTCTTTGAAAAAAATCAAACACAGGGAAACCCTAATACAAAATAATTCCTAGATAAACTTTTTTTCATAAAATATAACTGCTAAACCTGGTAAACATTTTACTTACCTGTTTTGTCTTCATCCTCAGAATCAGAATCAAAATATATATCATCATAGTACTTTGTGGAAGTTGTTCCAACTTTCCCATTTCCTGAAGAAGACCCTGTTCAAACCAGAAGGGAAATTTACAGACTAAACTTTACAGAAAAATCTCCGAACGTTCTTCCAGCACTTCAAGGTAATATCAACTCATTACCAATCTCATTTGGATGGAAAAATATTTTCACATCAATGTCTTATTAGATGAGTGCCCCATGCATTACAGAGAGCTACCCTTCCTGATTAAATGTTCCAGATCATGGAATTATTTTCTCTCCCTTCTCACAAATCTAATTAAATTTCAGGTTGCCAGCATACATAACTCTACCTTTCAGCCATGCAATATACTGTGGAGAACAGGGAATAAACATCTTATTTTAAAGAAACTTCAGGGGAAAGAGACTAAGAGCTCTACAGAGAGGCAGGGGAATGACTCAAGAACTCATTTGTGAGTAGTGCTATGACACTACCTACACTTACGTCATCATATGCCTGCATCCTAATTCTTCCCCTTAAAATCTGCTTTTGCTTTTATTATTATATACACTTTCTTAACAGCTAATACATAGCATATCAACATGGAAACCAATGCTGAGGAGTCCTACTATCACAAATCAGTATTTGATTCAGATACAGTTTATGAAAATGAAGTGTTACATTACCTAATAAAATAAGATAAAAATTTGCACTGATACATCATTCAATCTGCCATATCAGTGCTATATAACCTTAAATATTCTTCTATGAACCTGCTTATATTTTTCTCCTGGGGTAAAAATTACAAAAGGAGGGGGAAACCAAGATGGCGGCATAAGTAAACACCTGAATTGACTGCCTGGCACAATCATTTCAAATACACAAGGAAAAGAAAAAACGGACACCACTCAGACCCACAGGAAGGCTGGCTAAGTGAAAATTCTACAACTAGAAACAGACTGAGACTCAGAGGAGCTGCGGAAGCAAAGTGCGTAGGTACGGAAGGGCGCACGGGGCGTGCGGGGTTCGGGGAGAAGGCTGGTGCTGGAGAACGCAGTTCTTTTTCAATCCGGAGGGAGCCACAAACTCCCAGAGGCTCTGAACTCCAGTTCCAGGCGAGTTTCTGGGGGCCCAGAAGCACACCCGGAGAAATGGGACTGACTGGCACCGGGAGGAAATCCAAAGCAGGTTCTCTCGGCATTGCTTGCAGCGATTACCGTGGGACCTGGTGTCTCTTAGCACAGGGCTGAGAATCAGCCATAGCTGACTCCCCAACACCCTACCCCACCCAAGCTGCCGCAAAGGCTTTTGCATATAAAAGGCTGAGTAGCCTCAGGCAAAGGCTAAAATAGCAACTCCTTGGAGATATAAGAGCCAGTGCACCCAGTGGTCAGAGTGGTACCATCCTAAATACAACTTCTCAGATTCACAAGGGACACACTCAGGGGGGGAGACTCCATGAGCACCAAAGCCCCACTGAAACAACTCTTGCCCCATAAGGGTGTCTCCAGCACAGAAGTTCTCCCACCATAGACACAGCTGATTCTCATAACCAAGTGGTTTGGAGGTCAATTCCTCTCAGTGATCACCTAACACAGAAAGTCACTCTATCAACCCAGGGAAGCAGCCAAAATGCAGAGACAAAGAAACAGATCACAAATGATAGAAATGGAGGAAAGCAAACGACTAGATATAGAGTTCAAAACCACGGTTATAAGGTTTTTCAAAAATTTTCTAGAAACCACTGATAAACTTAGTGAGATCGTCAATAAATCTAAGCATACACTGACTAAAATAACGAATATTATACAGAGATCCAACAACAGACTAGAGGAACGCAAGAATCAAGTCAAAGATACGAAATATGAAGTAGCAAAAAACACCCAAGCAAATAAGCAAAAAATAAAATAAAATCCAAAAATATGAAGACAGTGTAAGGAGCCTCTGGGACAACTTCAAGCGTACCAACATCAGAATTATAGGGGTGCCAGAAGAAGAGAGAGAGCAAGATATTGAAAACCTATTTGAAGAAATAATGACAGAAAACTTCCCCCACCTGGTGAAAGAAATAGACTTCCAAGTCCAGGAAGTGCAGAGAACCCCAAACAAAAG
>PVJC01031653.1:0-20427 GCA_004026665.1 Murina feae | reverse complement strand
ACTGCTCCGAGCCTCAGATGCGGCTGGGGGCAGGTCCCCAGTGGCCACACACACACACACACACAAAAGGCGCCTGGCAGACTGGGGCCATCATAGGACATCCACTGAGGGGTCCCAGACTGTGAGAGGGCACAGGCCGGGCTGAGGGACTCCCTCCACCCCGAGTGCACAAATTTTTGTGCACCGGGCCCCTAGTATACATATAAAAAAAGAATGAGTGCTTTCTTTTATGTTTAGGTCTGACATCCATTATGAGTTGACTTTTTTGTTGTTGTTAATCTTCACCCAAGAGTATTTTTTCCCATTGGTTTTTAGAGAGGGCAAAAGGGACGGAGGGAGGGAAGGGGAGAGAGCAAGAGAAACATCAACATGAGAGAGACACGCAAGAGCCCTGACTGGGGCCAGGAATTGAACCTGTGACCCTTCGGTGCTCTATCCACTGAGAAAAACTGGCCAGGGCATGAGGTAACTTTTATACAGGGTGGGGCCAAAGTAGGTTTATAGTTGTGAGTATGCAAAACACAGTTTATTCATTTTTTAAAAATACATTATTGATTTCAGAGAAAGGAAAGGAGAGGGAAAGAGAGATAGAAACATCTATGATGAGAGAGAATCATTGATCAGGTGCCTCCTGCACACCCCTACTGGGGGTGGAGCCTCCAACTCAGGCATGTGAACTTGACGGGAACCGAACCTGGGCCCTTCAGTTCACAGGTCGACACTCTATCCACTGAGCCAAACCAGCTCAGGCACACAGAGTTTTATTCTTGTATTATTATTTTCCATATGAACAGCTATAGACCTACTTTTGCCTCACTTTGTATATGGTGGGAGATTAGGATTGGGGTTTATTTTTTTTTCCTGTAGCTCTCCATTTCTTTCAGCTCTATTTTTCTAAAAGACTATCCTTTCTCCATTGGATTACCTTGGTGCCTTTGTCAAAAATGAATTGACCATATGTGTGTAGGTCTATTTCTAGACTCTTTATTCTATTTCATTGCTTTATTTGTTTACCCTTGATGCCATTATTACAGTCTTGACTTTAGTAGCTTTGTAGTAAATCTTGAAATCAGGTAATATAAGTCCTTCAACTTTGTTCTCTTTCAAAATCGTTTTGGCTATTGTAGATCCTTTTTATTTCCATAGAGATTTTAGTATCAGTTTGTCAATGTCTACAAAAGAGGTTCTGAAATTTTGATTGAGATTGCATTTATAGATCAATTTTGTGAGAATGAACATAATAACTAATGGGTCAAAATGGATCATAGACTTAACTATAAGTAAATGCTAAAACTATAGAACTTCTAGAAGAAAATATAGGTGGAAATCTTTGTGACTTTGGGTTAGGCAAATATTTATTACTTAGGACAAACATGAAAAAGAAACAGAAAAAGAAAAAGGTGATTAAGTAGACTTAATCAAAATTAAAAACTTGTGTTCTTTTGAGTACATTTAAAAACATAAAAAGACCACCCCAGTTGGTTTTGCTTAGTGCTCAGAGCATCTGCCTGCAGACCAAAAGGTTGAGGGTTTGATTCTTCGTCAAGGGCGTGTTACCTAGGTTGCAGGTTGATTAGGTGCGTGCAGGGTCTCTTTCATGTTGATCTCTCTCTCTCAGTCTATCTCCACTCTCTCTAAAAATCAGTGGAAAAAAATATACATGGGTGAGGATTAACAAAAAAACAAACTAAAACATGAAAATATCATTATAGCTGGTAAAAAAAATTTGTAAAATATACATAATATAAAGAATTTTCATCCAGAATAAAGAATGAGTTATTTTCAGTAAAAAGAAAATAAACAATCCAATAAAAATTGGCATAAGACTTGACCAGTTATATCATAAAAAACACATATGAATGGCCAATGAGCACTTGAAAAGGTGCTCAACATTATTAGTTATCAAGAAAAAGTGAATTAAAACTGTGCGATACCACTATGCAGCTACTGGAATGAATGGCTAAACTTTAAAATACTGGTCATACCAAATATTAGGAGGATGTGGAACTCTTGTACATTGTCAGCTGGAAGGAAAAATAGTCTGCTTTGGGAAATAGTCTGGCAGTTTCTTACAAAGTTAATCATACGCTTAATTTCATTAGTGGACATTTACAATTCATGTTTTGTATGGACAAAAACATGTCCATACAAAGACTTATACACAAATGTTCATACAGTTTTACTCATAATAGCCTCCAAAGTGAAAATCCAAATATCCATCCAGAGCTAAATAGGTAAATAAATGGTGGTATATATAATAGGCTGGGGATGGGATGGGATGGGCATTAAAGTAGGCAAGGAAACTTACTGGGGTGATGGAAATATTCTGTATCTTGATTGTGTTAGTTACATGGGATTCCATTGTCAAAACTCACTGAGCTGTACGTTTACTAGTAAATAGGGTAGGTTTTATTGTATGTAATTTATACCTCATTATAAAAGGAGGAAGTAATCTCTACCTGTTGACTTGGGCAAGACTTCATCAGCAAATGACATACAGAGCATAAGGCTGACTAGAGAGGGTGTGGTGGGGAACCTGCTGTTGATACTGTTCTGGGCACCACAGTGTGAAAACCAAGAGTCTTTCTTTGGAGACATTTCCTTTTACTCTTGCCTGTACTTCGGGGTCCAGTGACAGAGGAATGTAGTGAACAGTCTTCTTCCCGCTCACTGATTCTCTTCTTATTTTACCAGGCCTGCTCACTGGAAAGATTCCGCTCCTTACAGGACAAGCTGCAACTCTTAGAGGAAGCAGTTAGCATGCATGATGGAAACGTCATTACTGCCGTGAGTTGTGGTTTTGTTTGTTATTTAATTGTTTTTTGTTAGTTTCTGAAAATCCAATCAGAATAGACTTTAACATTTTAGGTTAAATGTCAAGTAAAGATCCTGGATTCCCTTTTGATGTGTAGGATTCTCAGTGACACGTACTTTAAAGCCTAGATGGCAGGACGTGTTGTGTGTGGAACTCTTGATTATAATCAACAAGCAGTAGGTGGCCGCTATATTCTGAAGGAGGAGAGATGTGAAGCAGGGAGGCATCTCTTGCCAGTATAGGCACGAGCATGTGGACTCCCAAGACAGTGCAGTTCCACCACCTGTCCTTCCATCACATCAAGAAATGTGTTGTCTGGGCCTGCAAAATGCCTCCTGAGTTGCTGACCGCATTCCTAGACATGGGTGCTCAGGGCGGGGCATGGGTAATTAAATTTTTGTTCTCTCTTTTAAAAAAAAAAATTGATTTCAGAGAGGAAGGGAGAAGGAGAGAAAGACAGATACATCAATGATAAGAGAGAATCATTGATCGGCTGCCTCCTGCATGCCCCCCACTGGAGACCGAGCCTGAAACCCGGGCATGTGCCCTTGACTGGAATCAAACCGGGGACCCTTCAGTCCACAGGCCAACACTCCATCCACTGAGCCAAACCAGCTGGGGCTCTTTGTTCTCTTTTCCTCCAGGTTCTGATATTCCTGAAGAGGACACTGAGCAAAGGTGAGCATGGTTTGAGGGAAATCTTCAGTCCACACGATATCTGCGACACTTGAGGAGAGAAAGGCATGTGGCTTTATGCCAGAATTTACCAGCATCAAGTCTGCTGCAAAGACAGCTGGGCTGACCTGAGACCTCAGAGTTCATCTCACATCTCTGTAGGCTGTCATCATCCGTTAGTGGCAATTACATTAACTGCAATGCCCCTCTGTGTACAGGGCACACAGACAGCTATGTTGGTTTGAGAAAGTCAGAGTTGGTGCTGAGTACCTTATTTTTGGATTTGTGAGAACTGAAAGCTGACTCAGTGGCTAAGAGTGTCCTGAACCATGGAGTTTGTTGATGGTGGAGTGAGCCTTAGGGATGGGTACTGTAAAAAAAAAAATTTCTGATTGGCTTTGAGGAATTAATTTTATAATGTGTGAGTAGGGAGACCAATTTTGCACTTGAGTAATAGCTTTAATCTTTCTCTACCTAACTTCTTCCTGCCCATCAGAGGTCCTCTTCCGAGAGCTAGAGGTACGACAGGTCGCCCTGAGACATCTCATCCACTTCCTTAAGGAAATAGGGGATCAAAAGCTGCTTTTAGATCTCTTCAGGTAAGAACTGATCATCTGGCCCAGTAAGAACATTAAGTATTTTGTTCAGAGCGCTCTCGGGAACACAAAGAAGACACTGTCTGTTTGTTCCGGAAACGCTTATTAGACAAGATACCGAAATGTGATGGGATAACTAGCACCACAGGCTGTGGTAAGGTGACTATGTAGCAGGTGGTTCAGAACTGGTTCTGGAGTCAGACATACCTGCGTTGAATACTGGCTCTACCATTAATCCATAGCATGACTTTGAGCAAGTTACTTCGCCTCTCCAAGTGTCAGTTTTCACATCAGTAAAATGGAGATGGTGATACCTTATCCCACAGGATCATCATGAAGATGAAGAGTTAGTGTTGTATAAAATACTTCCTTAATGCCTAGTCTATAGTATTAATATTTAGTAAGCATTTTAAAAATAGAAGATCTATATGAAGCTGCCTTTAAAAAAAAATTCTCACTCAAGGAGTGAGGATATTTTTCCCATTGATTCTAGAGAGAGTGGAAGGGAGCAAGAAGAGAGAAAGATTGGGAGGGGAAAGAGAGAGAGAAACATCAATGACAGAGACACATCGATTGTTTGCTTCCCACACCTGTCCCAAATGGGGGCGCAGATCAGACCTGCTACCCAGGGACGTGCCCTTGATTGGTGCACAGGCCAATGTTGTAACCACTGAGCCATGCGGGCCAGGCCTGAAGGTATTGTTTATTACTGGCCCCAGGGCTGAAGGTACTTTTATTACAGTGTTAGTAGTGAGAAGTACCGTGGAAGAGCAGAAAAAGCAAATGTAACTTTTAGTCAGTATGCCTAAGGATAGCCTTATGGAAGAGGTTAGGAATTGAGTTCCTAACCTTATGAGACTAGGTAGGATTCTGATTGGTGGAGAGGTAAGGGGTAGGCATATCTGCTGGGGCGGGAGAGTTGGTTGGGAAGGGGGTGTCTTCTATCCTATTTTACTTTACTATCTCATTCCAATCAGTAGGTTATTTCTTACCTTTAGGTTAAAATGTGTGTATATTATGTTCTTTCTTCGTGTCAGAGAAGGGGTTGGAACCTCTACTGAGGCTGACATGTGGCCTAGGGTAACTCCAGTTACCAGTGACTCCAGCACAGTGATGAGCTCCCCAAAGGTGGGGAAAGCAGGTCACCAGGAGTCAAGATTACAGATGGTTAGTCATGAGTTTTCAGAACACATTGATCAAGGCAAGGTGTTCTCTCCCTCCTTCCCAGTCAGCAGGCTTCAGTAAGCCTCACCTCTGTGTCGAAGCATGATGTTGAGTATAGTGGACCGTTCAGAGTGAGAAGGGATCAGAACATCAAAGTCCTTATTCTCCTTTTGGGAGAGACAAAACACACTTCACTCTGTACATGAAAACAAGAGAACAATGTAGAAAATCTGTTCAGGAGTCGGCAGAGAAGGAGAGTGCTTGACTCTTCCTCAAAGGGTCCGTGGCATTTCTGTGGGCTAAGGAGGCTCTGACCTTCCCATGAGCCCAGTTAACCCTACAGTTATTAGTGCCCTGCAGTGCCTTCGTGTCCCTGCTTTTCGCTCAGCTAGAAAGATCATGGTAGATAGCTCGTCTACCATGTGTTTTCCAAGGGTTACTGTGGTAGAAAGCTTAAGAAGACAAGGGTTTATCTTAACGTATGGAGGCAAATGAGTTTGAATTGTGTTCTCTTAGAGCAGTCATCTTATTTTGTGAAGTTATGCTGCCACATGTCAATAGGTAAAAATGCTGTGTTCCTTCTGCTTCTTCCTAGGTTCCTAGATAGAACAGAAGAGCTTGCGGTAAGTGTGGCATTTGTTTCAGTTGGGGGCTTATTTAACTGAAATCTAAGCCAAAACTCAGTCGCCAGGATCCCAGAGTGATTGAACATATTTCTTTTCCATTTGTATTCATTATATTCAGGAGAGAGATTCATCTAGGAATCCTGAAATCTTAGTCCAACGATGTACTACTTTATTGTTTTTTATACATTCTTTTAATTAGACTGTAAATTAAAGATGAATGAAAATTGGCTCATCAATTTGTATTTTTGTTTCTTTCTAATTGTTTTTAATTCCTGGTTTGGAGGAGCTTTTGGATTTTGGCTTCTAATACTAAAGAAGGTGCTGGCCCTGGCTGGATAGCTTTGTTGATAAGAGCATTATCCTGATATGCCATGGTTGAGGGTTTGATCCCCGATTAGGGCACAACTGATGAATGCATAAATAAGTGGAACAACAAAATTGATGATTCTCTCCCTTTCTCTCCCTCTCTCAAATCAATCAATAAAAAAAGAAAAGAAAAGAAACTATTGAACGCTAAGAGGGTCGTAAGAAACCAGATACATGTTAAGAAGGAAGGGAGGTCAAGCTGGTGGCACACCCAGCACACACTTTGGCTAGAGCTCAGTGACCGAGTGTTAAAATAGATTTCTGAGATTTTCACCATTCTAGAGTGAACTTCTGGAATATGAGAATCTGAAATGTAACCAAAATTTTAATTGTATTACTAAAACTTTAGTGATCCATTTTTAAATATATTTTTATTGATTTCAGAGAAAAAAGGAGAGGGAAAGAAAGAGACATCAAGGATGAGAGAGAATAAATGAACGGCTGCCTCCTGCACACCCCTACTGGAGATCAAGCCACAACCTGGACATGTGCCCTTGACTGGAATCAAACTTGGGACTCTTCAGTCTGCAGTCTGATGCGCTATCTACTGAGCTAAATGGCTAGGGCCATTTTTTGAAGTTTGTTATAGTGCAGGGCTCAAATTCCCAGTGCTGTCAGTGGCAGGATTGTTCCTTGAGTCCTGTACAGCACATGTGTGGAGAGAGCAGTGCTCATGTTTGGCTGGCACATTTAATAATGTTGTTAAACTTGTTTTTACAACAGAGTATAACTCAGAAAAATCTTTTTAAGTAATATTTTGTAAAAGGAACATGTGCTTAATATTTAAGGCAGGGTAAAGTCTCAAAAAATGCTTTATCTTAATCTGCTGAAAATGTTGGCAGTTTGTAGTAATCATTTTGAAAAGTCTTTGTTTCTATTTTTAATCTCCATAGATTTGAAACTATAAGGAATTTTTTTCATACGGCATTCTTATTAAGTTTGTTTGAATTTTGATTAGTGAAAATAAATGTGGTTTGGGTAACTCATTTTTATTTAAAACTTTATTATTTTTTGCATGTACTCTATTATGTTTGAATTAAAGATGTTTTATTGTAGATCAGCATGCCCAATAGAACTTCCTGCAATGATGGGAACATTCTATATGTGCTGTCCAATGTGGGAACCATAGATCACACATAGCTGTTGAGCACTTAAAAATGACTAGTGCAACTAAGGACTGAATTTCTTGCTTTTTAATTAGTTGAAATTTACATATAAACAAACACATGTGGCTACTGGCTACCAAATTACATACTGAAATTATAGATAAACCAAAGAGTGACTTTTGGTAAAGATTTTTTAAATGGATTTTTAGAAAGAGGAAGGGAAGAGGAAGAGAGAGAAAGAGAGAATCATGGTTGTGAGATCAAGAAATGGATTAGATGCCTCCTGCATGCCCCCTTTCTAGGATGTAGCCTGACTGGGAATTGAACTGGCAACCTTTTGGAGCGCAGGATAACGCCCAACCAACTGAGCCACATTGGCCAGGGCCCAAAGAGTAATTTTAAATCACTCTTTGCCCTCTCCACCCCCACATCCAATTCATACCAAGAAGGAATCACTGATAATGAAGAATTTAGCTTTAAAAATGTGTGTGTGTGTGTATTTGTTGTCATTGATTTCAGAGAGGGAGGGAGAGGGAGAGGGAGAGCAAGAGCAAGAGCAAGAGCGAGAGAGAGAGACATCCGTGATGAGAATCATTGATCAGCTGCTCTGGCATGTCCCCTAATAGGGATCAAGTCTGCAACCCAGGCATATGCTCTAACATGCTCTATGAACCGTGACTTACTGGTTCATAGGTTGACAGAACCACTGAGCCACACTGGCTTGGCAAGAATTTAGGCTTTAGGCATGGAAAGCCTGCTTAAGGAGTTAGCTCCCCCTTCTAAGGAGACAAACTAGTTCACAGCCTTTCTGTGTTTTTCCTTAAGCTGTCCCATTACCGAGAGCACTTGAGCATTCAGGACCCTGAGAAACGGAAAGAATTTCTTAAGACCTGCATCAGGTAAGTGTGGAGGAGAAATGTTTTTTAAGTATAAATGCTCATATGCAGAGGAATTAAGTGACTGAAAGAGGGTGGGATGGATAGATAGTTAAAGGGAAAGGCTAGCCCTAACCGGTTTGGCTCAGTGGATAGAGTGTTGGCCTGCGGACTGAAAGGTCCCAGGTTCGATTCCGGTCAAGGGCATATACCTGGGTTGTGGGCACATTCCCAGTGGTGGGCGTGCAGGAGGCAGCTGATCGATGTTTCTCTCTCATCGATGTTTCTAACTATCTATCCCTCTCTTTTCCTCTCTGTAAAAAATCAATAAAATATAAAAAAAAAACATAAAGGGAAAGGCTAACACAATGGATCATACAAGCATCATTAAAAATTGTCTTACTCAGTGGTTTCAGATACTAGTCCCCAATAAGATTTTCATTGATTGATGGTAAATTAAGGAAAGTAAAGACAATATAGAGAGGTTTTTTTTCCTTTTAAAAGCTACATTTATTTAATTGAAAGACTGCCTTTTATTCTAGGACTAGGGGCCCGGTGCACAAAAATTTGTGCACTCGGGGTGGAGGGAGTCCCTCAGCCCGACCTGTGCCCTCTCACAGTCTGGGACCCCTCAGTGGATGTCCTATGATGGCCCCAGTCTGCCAGGCACCTTTTGTGTGTGTGTGTGTGTGTATGTGTGTGTGTCATCACTGGGGACCTGCCCCCAGCCCCATCAGAGGCTCGGAGCAGTCCTCCTGTGTGTGTCTACCTGCCGGGGGCCTGCCCCTAGGCACACCCTCTATGTTGATCTCTCAGACTCTTGCCCTCCCCTGCATGTTGTTCTCTTTTTTGAGCTGTGACCAGGGCTGCGGGCGGCCTGCCTCCCAAGCTTGCCTACTGCCCATCTTCCTCCAGCCACCAGAAAGCAGGGAAAACCCCGCCTTGTGATCAGGCCAGCCTTTTCCTGCTCCCTGATCCCCGGAAGGGACCTGGGAAGCCGCCAAGAAGGCTGCCAACTCTTTCCCACTCACCCGTTCCCTGCTGCCTTCCTTTCCCACTTCCCGTGCCGCCAAGGGGTCTGGGAGCTGCCAAGCAGGACCCCGGCCCCTGCAGCCTTGCTTTCCCGCTCCACGATGCCCCGCAAAGGGCCTGGGCAGCCACCAAGCAGGCCGAGACCCCCCCCTGCCGCCTCTTACCCGCTTCCCGGTGCCCTCCAACCCTGCCGCCTGTTTCCCATCACGGGTTCTGGGTCCTGCGCTGTCCCGCCCTGCAGCCGCTCTGTGCACTCGGGAGGTCCCTCAGCCCGGCCTGTGCCCTCTCGCAGTCTGGGACCCCTCGGGGGACGCCCACCTGCTGGTATGCCTGACCAGCCTGGGTGAGGGGCTTTAAGGCTGCCCACAGCTCCCATTGACCCAACGTCCCAGCAAGGCCGGCTGGACACAGGTTCTGGAATTTTTTCTCCTATAATTGATACTGTTCCTTGAAGGCCTTTGTTTATCTCCTATAATTGATACACTGTTCCTTTAAGGCGGCCTTCTAACTACTAACGAAGTCTCCTCTGCTTCACCTCGCAGCGTCTATAATGAAACAATTGTTACTTTTACTGGTTAGGCCAGAGCTGCTCTTTCCTTCAGCTCTGGAGGATTCTATGATTGTTACAATGTTTCAAAAAGCTGTGTTTCGCTAGAGGCAGTTTAATCGGAGCTGAGCTGAGGGGCTAAGCTTCACTTTCGCTCCTGCCGCAATGGAAAGGGCTGTTTATTGAGGTCCGTGAGTGGCGGCCGCCATGTTGGCTGGGCTAATTTGCATACAGCCGCTCTGATTGGCTGGTGGGCGTGGCTTACCCTGTCTCGGAGAAACGGTTAATTTTAATATTTCGCTTTTATTAGTTTAAATGTTTTTCCCCCCTCTATCACCCTGATTCCCTCTCCCCCCCCCGCCCCCACCACAAACACACATACACTTTTTTTTTACACACATACACTTTTTGATAATTGGTTGTAATTATTTGTAACCATATGTATCACAATAACAGTGGGAAACACCTTACCTTATATATTATTTTCAATGTTTTGGTCCTTGAAACCCCAAAGTTCAAGAACCACTGATTCAGTACAGGCTTTGACCCAGAATATAAGTCCCTGTGAAAACCAGCCCCACACATCATTCTTCCAATGATTGGGCACTTGCTGCTCTTGGAGGTAGCTCATTTTATTGGACGACCTTCATGATTGGAAAGTGCTTCCTTATATTGAGCCAAATCTTGCTTCCCTGAATCTAAGACAAGCGTAGAATTTGCCCATTGGACCTTGCTTCTCCAGGTTCAGTGTTCACAGTGGTTCTAGTCATGCCTCATATGACGTGATTTTCAGGTTTCACGTTCAGAAATTCATTTATGTCAATGCCATCTTCACTTTTAACCTTATCAAATCAAATACTGAGTTATGCCCTATATCCCCTGGTAAACAAAGAGAAAAGTTAGAGTAGTGAAGTGACTGGAACCTATTTTCATCTCTGCTTAATCTCTCTTAAAAATTGGCTGTGGCTCACACTTAATCTGGGATAGTATAAATGCATTTCAGAATTCTTCCTGGGATGAGTGGAGTAGGAGAATAAGGCCACAGTCTCTGAGGGTAGACCTCTGAACTGGGAGTGTAAAATCTGGCTGCTGTTCCTGGCCTTACCCAGTGACTTTCCATGTGCTCTTTAGGTATGACGCTGTTTGTCCCTCAGCTTCTTCATGTGTAAAAATATCATGTGGTATTGAAGATGGGACCTTTGACATTTGTGTAGATCTTTGACATCTATACCAGTCTACAAACATACTACCTTGCCATGTAATTTAATTTTATCCTGTTACCCTACAGTAACACAATAGCTCACAAATGTAAGTGACCCTGAAGGAAAGTTAAGCGTTGACATTAAGCAGTGACACGAACCAAAGTGCTTCACTGGGATGCAGAGGAGCAGTTGGCTAGGCTCACTGCTTAGCCAGATGACTCACCAGTCATTACAGCTCCCACAGCGAGAGGATTCCAGTTCATGCCTCAACAAAATCACTAATGGCAACATATATTTTGCCAATTTTCAGGATCCCCCTTCAGTTGGCAAAAACCTTAAATGCAAAATCCCAGCCAAAGGTCTGCTATATTTTCTGCTTTCTCTCTCTCTCTGCCTTTTAGGGATGTTCCAGAGGTGAATTGAGATCAGATTTATGAAGCACCATGAGCCTCTTATGTTATAGTAGTCATTTGGTTTAGTTGGGTTTGTTTCCTGCTTGAGAAAAAGGCACTAACCTTGTGGCCCTCTATTAGTTTGCCATTTTCAGTGGAAGATTCTGCACACATACAAGACCATTACACGCTCCTGGAACGTCAGATCATTATTGAGGTTAGACTCCTCGTACCTGTGTTTTCTGCTTCAGTGCCAAAGCTCAGTGTCATCAGCCTCTGGGACACATCTGTGCCCTGCCCAGATATGTCATTTCCTGTTACAGTCTCTAAGAGCCTTTCGCTTTCTCTCTCTCCACCATAGCCCCTTCCCTCCAGTGTTCTCAGCATCCTTTTTCTTCTCACCTGCACTTAACCTGGAAGTTTTTCCTCTTCATCCCAGAATTCCCATTGCATTACCACTTCTCTCTCTGCCTCCATCCAACTTGGATCTATCAGCATTTTAGGCTCCCTTGGATTTAGACTCCCTTGGGCCATCGTAGGCCATTTCTTTTTCTCTTCCTTGCCTCTTTCCTAGGGTGGGAAACGCAGCTGCTGTAGCATAAAGTTTCTCTCTGCTTCTACTTCATGGACATTGTTCTTTTTTTCACTTGGCTCACTCCACTACAGGCAAATGACCGCCACCTGGAATCAGCAGGACAGACTGAGATCTTCCGGAAGCATCCCCGCAAAGCTTCCATCCTCAATATGCCACTGGTGACGACACTCTTCTACTCCTGCTTCTACCACTACACGGAGCCCGAGGTACAGGCAACATAAGAAAGACCCCCCACACTCCCGCTGCACAGAGGAACATAGCTCGAAGTCAATATTTTTATGTACCCTGTTATCAAGGGGTGCCTTTAGTTCTTGGAAGTCCACCTGGAGGCCTTCCTGGCCCTCAGGGGTGAGCAAGAAGGGAAGAGGGGTTTATAAAGCTTGTGGGTGCCTGGTGAATTGGCCCATAGCATAGCACGTTCTGTCTCAGCAGTGCTGGTCCCACAGCGGGCTCTGTTCAAAGGCCCATAAATGCACATGGATTGACACAGAAGAGCAGCAGGGTGTCAGGTAACTGGATGTTTGAACACATTTAATAAAATTTAATGATCACAAGTGGACATTTGGATTAGCATAAAATTGGGAAAAATACCGTACTTATTAACCCAGTCTTGTTAAGATGTGTTGCAATGATACCTGATTAGACCCGATGGAGCTTTGCTCTCAAAATAATTTCTGGGTTTAATTGGTCACAGAGTAAAATGTGGAAAGTCTAGCAGTACAGAAGAAGATGGGAGATTGGGTGGTATTTGGGAAAGTCGGCAACACTACAATTCCTTCTCCACTTTTGCCCTAGGGGACATTCAGCAGTCCAGTCAACCTGAAGAGGACATTTAAGGTAGATATAAAATGGTCCATGCTTTGGTAAAAGTAGTATCAGGGTACCTATGTGGAGTGGATGTTGCTTTGTAACCCTGCACAGTAAGTGTCTTATATTCAGGGTTAAAGGTGGAAAGGAAAGTGTTTGTGGGGAGTGAGGTAGGGCTTTAACTGAATGGCCTACCTCAGTGCTGAGGCTTGGAAACGAGGGGGTTCTTGGTGACCTGAGAGACTTACAGATTTTTAAGAGGCAGAATCAACACTATGGTATATTTTTTTCTCTATCTTTTCCAGAATTCTCAAGTACCTCCTCTGGCACCTTCCTACTTCCCCTTAAATCCCTCTGGTCTCTGCTTTCTAGATCCCAGACAAACAGTATGTGCTGACTGCCTTGGCCGCCCGTGCCAAGCTCCGTGCCTGGCATGATGTAGATGCTCTCTTTACCACAAAGGTGAGTGCCTGGATCTCTCTTGTGCTGCTGATGCCTCAAGCACATCCTCTTGTTATCCTAGACTCAGGGGAGTGCGTAGTTCCAGTGACTGGCATACATCTTTCCTCCAGCTTTTTATTTTCCAAAATTTCACGCCTAAAGAAAAGTTGAAAGAATATTATAGGGAATGCTAATAGTCTTTACCTACTTCACTCATTTATTAACATTCTCACTATATATGCTTTCTCTTTTTCTATGCATGTAGAAAAAGAGACAGCAAATAAGATTTTTTTCCTTTCGCCGAAACATTTGAAGGTAAGTTTTAGACATCATGCCACTTATCTCTTAAACACATAAGCATTTTTCTCCTTTGTAACTCCTCTCAAGAAATGTAACATTCATGTAGTACATTAATGTAGTACATGTATATAGTCTGTAATAAATTAGCTCCTTAGAGCTGTTTCTGTTTGTTCTTGTGTCTGTTCGCTGTCAGGGATCTTGCATTACATTTGGTTGTCATATCTACTGGTTGACATTTTAAATAGTGATTTTTTTTCATTATGGGTTTGAGAATTTTTGTTGCCCCCCTTTGTTAGTTATTTAATTAGCTACATTAACTACCAAAGCAATACATGTCTGTGTCCAAATCAAACACTGTATGGAAGTATAAAGAGTAAAGAGTGACCTTTCTCTTCCACTGACTACCTGCTCCTAGTCTCACCCCCTTCCTCAAGGCAGATGCCATTAAAAATTTGATGAGTGCTTTCCAGATCTTTCCTCATGAATTTACAGAGAAACATCTTTGCCCTAGCCGGTTAAGCTCAGCGGATAGAGTGTCGAACCAAAGGGTCCCGGCTTTGGTTCCAGTCAAGGACACGTACCTTGGTTGCAAGCTCCTCCCCAGCCGGGGCCCTGGTGAGGACTCATGCTGGAGGCAACCAATTGATGTGTTTGTCTCACATTGAAGTTTCTCTCTCTGTCTTTCCCTCTCTCTTCCACTCTCCCTAAAAATCAATGAAAAAAAACCCCACAAAGAAACATCTTTATATAAATGTAAGTTTGGCTCGGTGGATAGAGCATCAGCCTGCAGACTGAGGGGTCCCAGGTTCGATTCCCATCAAGGGCACATGGCCAGGTTGTAGGCTTGATCCCCAGTAGGGGGCATGCAGGAGACAGCCAATCAACGATTCTCTCTCATTGATGTTTCTATGTCTGTCTCCCTCTCCAGTCAATAAAAAAAAATATATATTTTTTTTTTACAAAGTAGAGGTGTAAAGACTAGAACTTTTCTCCTAGATAAATTCATATTATAAGTGTGGTTATGTAAATTACTTCATTTAGCTGTATTTCACACTTTTCTGCATTAGTGCCTATAAATCTAAGAACTTCTTTTATACTTCTGACTCTCTCCCACCCTCTCAAGTTTCTTGACTTTTCTAAAAAACTCATCTCTCATTTCCCTGTTCCCCACCCCAGTCCATCCACTCTCACCATCACATTATTCTAGGCTGACTGTAAAGTGCAGGGAGACAAACGCAGGGTGTATTGTTCGTGTCCGGCCTACCTTCTACTGCCATCTTCTTTCTCAGAACTGGCTGGGCTACACCAAGAAGAGAGCACCCATTGGCTTCCATCGGGTTGTGGAAATTTTGCACAAGAACAGTGCCCCCGTCCAGGTAATGGCTCCTGAAGAGAGTTGGGGACAGGATCCTCTAGGAGACCTACCTTGTAGCCTCTTACTGGTCAATGATAGGAGACCAAGACTGGGAGTCCCCTTAAAGGCAACCTGATGGCTGAATTGGTCTTGATGCAGGACGGGCCAGGAGAGACGTTCTCCTCTCCCTTTAGAAGTAGCCTGCCCTCTCTGAGGAGCACCCACTGTGTTTAGCCCGTGTGGCGTACTGCCATATTGGTGAAATGATACAAAAAGGAGAACTCACTGAGAAGGGACATCAGCGCACAGTGCAGATCAGGTGTGGAGCATGCGCATTGCTGGTCTGGGTATCCACCTCTAGGCTGTGGAGGATCGTGCTCTTCCCTGCCTTCCTGGGGAGTGCGGAATGCTGCTTGGGGTCCATCCACCTCATTTCCCATCACAGAACTGGTCCCGTGGTTGCCAGTGGGGATTGTAGACATCAGATGTTGTAGATGAACTCTTTTGCCTTCTTCTGGATTTTTTTCTACTTTTCAGAGTTCTGGGAATCATTAATCAGAAGTACCTTTTCCCACAGATATTACAGGAGTATGTCAATCTAGTGGAGGATGTGGACACAAAGTTGAACTTAGCTACCAAGTTCAAGTGCCACGATGTCGTCATTGATGTGAGTCCCCAGGAAATAAGAACCCTGAATTAGAGCCTCAGTGGAGAGTGGGGGATTATGGTATTCTCTGTCCTGGACCCTGAGATCCTGCCATCAGTTTTGATCTAATGGGCAAAATGGTCTGGCAAAAAGGAGTTTGGAGGCCAGCACTCCTATGCTATTTTCCCAGCCTTCTGGCTGGTTTCTCTGTGCTCTTATAAGTCTGTTGCACTCAGAGAACTGAATCAAGTCACATAAGCTCTGTAGACTTCACTCCAACATGAGGTTCTAAGGGGACTTGGTCCCTGTCACCCAGCCTCTTCTTGAACCTTGGCTAGAAGTGGGAGTGACAAAAAGCAAAAGACCTTCCTAAAGAAGGCTGATTTGGGGCCCACGGCTTGTCTGTTTTGGTGTGCAGACTTGCCGGGACCTGAAGGACCGTCAGCAGTTGCTGGCATACAGGAGTAAGGTGGACAAAGGATCTGCAGAGGAGGAGAAGATCGATGCCATTCTCAGTAGCACGGTGAGCAGGACAACTACCCCTCCACAGCCTCGGGAGACAGGCAGTTCTTAAAGTAGCATCATGTGTATAAAAGGGTAACCTGGGGACCTCCAGCTGAAACTTAACTTAATGTAGCCACTCTGAAAATTATTAAACCTAGCAGGTAGGAGAGACTTACTACTGGCAATGTAGGAACGAATGTTAGATTCAGGATATCCCAGGAATGGATATTACCTACCTGTTGGAAGTAAGAAGAAGGTGAAATAGATTTCAGCAATTTGGGAAACAGCCTGCTTGTCTCTCATAGTATGAAATTGCTGAGTTTTTTGTTAATGTTGATCTTAGTTCCTTGGTAGATGTTTTGGGACCTGCCTGGGGTCATTGAAAGCTAGTGAATCTTTTTTTAAAAAAATGATTATTCAACTATTTATTTTTAATCCTCTCCCAAGGATACGTTTTTATTGATTTTAGAGAGAGGAAGGTGGGGGCCGGGGGAGAGAAAGAAAAACATCAAAGTGAGAGAGAAATATCAGTAAATTGCCTCCCGTGCACACCCTGACTGGGAATTGAGCCACACCAGCCAGCGCAGAAGCTAGTTTAATCTTGGCCCTGAGAAGGTTAGGACCAGAATAAATCCCAACTCAGGCTTGTGAGAATCAGAATAGGTTTCTAGTTTGTATCTGAATAAATGAACTCCACTACATATTTTTAAAAATTTCTCCCCCTCCTCCTCCATTCCTCTTTTCCTTACAGTTACCTACCTGTGAGTCTGTAGGGATCAGTGCAAAATGATCATTGTTTTTTCCCACAGCAAATTCGGTGGAAGAATTAAGTGGCATCAGCTACCCTGAGACCTGCCTCGCTTCTTCCTTTCCTGCCTTTGAAAGGAGTGTACTCTCTTTTTGTTGTTGTTGTTAATCCTCACCCGAGGATATTTGCCATTGATTTTCACAGAGAGTGGAAGGAGGGGGAGAGAAAGAGAGAAACATCGATGTGAGAGAGACACATTGTTTGGTTGCCTCCTGCACTTTCCCAGCCGGGGCTAGGGATTTGGCCTGCAACCAAAGTATGTGCTCTTGACTGGAATAGAACCCAGGACCCTCCCGTCCGAAACTGACAGAGCGCACACTCCTTTTGGGAAAGTTACAGCAGCACATCACTTGGGCCTGTCACCAACAGGTGACACCTGCTACTCTTGGGACAGAAACTGGCACTTGAGTACTGATCTTCTGTCCAAGGGCCATCGTCTGAGGGCCGAGATCTAAAGCTTTGACTCATGGGAAAGATTCCCTCCACCTGGTGCTCATGTGAAAGTGGCGTCATTTTTAGACTGGCCCATTTGGGACAAGATCTCTCTTGGTCTGAGGAAAGTGACTGCTCTGCTGAAGAAGTCTTCTAGACTAGGAGGTGCAGCTATCATAGAGTGACCACTCAGTTCCTCTCAGCGACTGTGACCCTGGACTTGGTGCTGGACATGGCCAGTTCTGCTGTGTATGGTCAGAACAGAACCAAAATGGCTCTTTCCCAGGCTTCTTGAGAAAGGTGCCAATGTTGCAGGACCTGGTGGAGGTGCCCTCACTCCAGACTGCACGGAGCGCTCCAAGTTATGACAGATGGCCCAGACGTTGTGTCTTCAGCCAGGATCCCTCCGCTGCCTCGGTCTAGCCTCTGTTCAAGGACTTGTGGTTCCCCTCTCACCTGCAGACTGAAATGACCTTGTGTGGGTGACAAGAACATCCCCATTGCCTTTCCATCTAACTCTCCTGCCCCAGACTGCCCACCTGTGCAGAGCTTAGATCCGGCAGTACCAAAGCTCTCCCGAATGCACAGAGCTCGCTGTGGCACTAGGAGCCTCCACTAGGGCTCACCTCAGCAGCATTTCTGACTGTCAGGATACTGAGATGGAGGCTTTAGTATCACACTTGGTTTTTAAGAGGATGTTCTGTAATGCTAGATGCCTGCCCTATACAATGTTAGCCTCTCTTCTCTGTGACTGGACTGGGTTTCCCCAGACATGCGTAGACTCCTAATAAAGCTGTTTCTTCCTTGGTGCCTTCTCTTTCCCTCCGGTCGTTTTGTACAGAACAAAGAAATATAATTTCCCAGTCTCTTGGGATTACTACCTGTCTGCCTCAGTGACTGCATTCAGCAGTCTACCAACATGTGTCAGGGTATGGAGCACTGGTGCTTAGAGAGAGCAGGGCCTTGTGGTTAATAGAAGGAGACCTGAGCCAGGGATCAAAAGACCTGGCCTCTTGTCCCAGTCCCAGCTCTACTGACAAGCTGTGTGATGCTGGGTGAGTCCCTCTCTCTCTGGACTAATGATGCTACTCTGTAATAGAGCACAATTCTCTCGGAACTTGTAGGATTCTGTCTCCTGTGACTGCGGAGTAGAGAGACACACACAGGCTTTAAGGCAATGTGGTCCTCAAGTGGGTGCAATCTTGCCGCCCAAGAGACCTGTGCCAATGTCTGGAGATACTTTTTGTTGCCACAACTGGATGGTACTACTAATGGATAGAGGCAAGCGATGCTGCTAAACATCCTACAATGCGCAGGACAGACTTCGCAACACTTACCCAGCCCCAAGTATCACGAATGACAATGCTGAGAAATCCGGCTTGAAGGGGACTGGATGCCAACTCTTGCTCCTCCACTTTGCAGTCCTCTTTGTGATTCCAGGTAACCATGTTTGGCTCCTCCCCTAATTACCTCTCTTGCTGTGAAGGAACAGGAGTTTAATTTGCTGGCTTGTGCTAAAGTTATTGGCTGGTCTTCAAACATTCATAGCTTTGGTAACTAGTGTATTAGGGTTCATTTAGCGAAGCAGACTACTGGGAGTATGCATCTAACCTATATGTAAGATTTATCACTGGGATTTGACCTTATTCAAGAATGGCAGTTACTTAAAAGGTCTCGGGAAGATTGTCTACATGGCTGGTGGTAGAGCTGGGAATCCACGTGGCAGGCAGTGGGGAAGGAGGGATGGGAATATAGTGAGGGGCGAGCAAGGACCAGCCAGAGCCCACTGGGCTGGACTGGAACCCGAGTCAGTTCTCACTTTTGATGAAGTGGGTGTCCTGCAGAAGCTCACTGGTGGCCTTTGTCACGGAGCTGAAAGCAGCCCTGGCCCAGACGTGTGACAAGCTGCAGGGGGGTCAAGGGGAAGGTAGCAGTTGCAGGCCCAATTGCTGCCCCATCACCAAGAGGGTCCCCAGTAGACACCAAAGTGCCCGCCCCTCCCTTACAACTGACCATAAACTGATCACTGCTTCACTTCCACCTTCCAGAACTTGCCCAGAAATCTCTCCTGTGGCACATCACACGGGAAATGTATAGAGAAGGAAAGTCTGGAAAATGTAGGTCACCTAGCCCCCTTGATGTGTTACAAAGCCACAATCACTGGCTTCTCATTTTTGAGATGAGGGGAACAATGGCCTGGCATCCGTGCTTGTACATTTAACCTGTGCAGCGGTGTCATGAGGAGCTGGGACGTCTGGAGTTCTCTTTTCTTTGGAGCAGGAAACCTCACTCATAAAGTAAGGATGACTTACCTACTGTTTTGGTCTAAGGAAGTGTTTCTTCGACTTGATGAGAACTTCCACACTCTTTACTTCAAAGTGCTGGAGACTTTGCTTTTAAAGAGATCGGGAGAGTAATATAACAGCCCTCCTATAAAAGGGATTAGAGAAGCCAGATACAGAAAATTCCATTCATGTGAAATATCCAGAAAAGGTAAATCCATAGAGAAAAAGCAGATTGGTGGGTGCCGGGGGCCAATGGGAGGGTCGAGTAGGGAGTAACTCCCTGAAAGGTACAGCGTTTACTTTGTGCAGGAGATGAAAATGTTTTGGGACTAGAGAGGGGTAGAGGGTGCACAATATTATGAATGTACTGAAATTTTTCACTTTTAAATGTCCAGGTTACGTGAATATCACCTCAATAATAATTTTTTTGTTTAACTGCAGATTAGAGATGAGTAGTTTTAAGTTCTGGTCTCAATGTCACTATCTAAACTAATAAAAGCGAAATATTAAAAACCGTTTCTCCGAGACAGGGTAAGCCACGCCCACCAGCCAATCAGAGCGGCTGTATGCAAATTAGCCCAGCCAACATGGCGGCCGCCACTCATGGACCTGAGTAAACAGCCCTTTCCATTGCGGCAGGAGGGAAAGTGAAGCTGAGCACCTCAGCTCAGCTCCGATTAAACTGCCTCTAGCGAAACACAGCTTTTTGAAACATTGTAACAATCATAGAATCCTCCGGAGCTGAAGGAAAGAGCAGCTCCGGCCTAACCAGTAAAAGTAACAATTGTTTCATTATAGACGCTGCAAGGTGAGGCAGAGGAGGCTTCGTTAGTAGTTAGAAGGCCGCCTTAAAGGAACA
>PVJC01031652.1:0-20394 GCA_004026665.1 Murina feae | reverse complement strand
CAAAAATTTGTGCACTCAGGAGGGGGGTCCCTCAGCCTCACCTGTGCCCTCTCACAATCTGGGACTCCTCGGGAGATGTCCACCTGCAGCTTAGGCCTGCTCCCTGGGGGATTGGGCCTAAGCTGGCAGTCAGACATCCCTCTGGCAGCCCAGGGGCCCTTGGGGGATGTCCACTTGCCAGCAGGGAGCAGGCCTAAGCTGCAGTTGGACATTCTTAGCATTGCTGAGGAGGCAAGAGAGGCTCCCACCACCACCGCTGTACTGGCAGCCGTCAGTCTGGCTTGTGGCTAAGCAGAGCTCCTCCTGTGGGAGTGCACTGAACACCAGGGGCAGCTCCTGCATTGAGCATCTGCCCCATGGTGGTCAGTGTGTGTCATAGTGACCAGTCATTCCCAGTTGTTTTGCTGTTAGGGTCAATTTGCATATTACCCTTTTATTATATAGGATAGAGGCTTGGTGCATATGTGGGGGTGGGTTGGTTTGCCCTGAAGAGTGTCCTGGATCAGGGTGGGGATCCCACTGGGGTGCCTGGCTCTCCTGGGTGAGTGGTTGATGGCTGTTTGCAGGCTGGCCACAGCTCCTTCATGAAGGTGGTCCCTGCTGGGGTGCCTGGCCATCCTGGGTGAGGGTCTGATGACTGTTTGCAGTGAGGCTGGCTGGAAGTAGATATCTGGGATTTATTTATCTTCTATAATTGAAACTTTGTTGCTTTAACTGGAGCCCAGTTCAGGTTGCCCCTGACATTCCAGGCTCCAGTACTTCCTTGAGCCCAAGTGGCCTGGAAGCAGGTATCTGGGGTTTATTTTTCTTCTATAATTGAAACTTTGTTGCCTTGAGCAGAGACCACAGCTGGCAAAGGCAGGTGGGAACCTTGGCTTCCTCCATTGCCGGGGCAAGCCTCCTGTTTGTTCCAGCTCCGTGGCTGCTGGCTGCCATCTTGGCTGGGTTAGTTAGCATATAGTCGCTCTGATTGGCTGATGGGCGTGGCAATGGACTGGTGGGCATGGCTTAGTTGTAGCAGAGTGACACCAATTTGCATATTACTCTTTTATTAGACTAGATATCTATATAATAAGAGGTAACATGCAACTAGACCCTGACAGCAGAATGACTGGGAATGACAGGTCACTATGACACACACTGACCACCAGGAGGCAGACACTCAATGCAGGAGCTGCCCCCTGGTGATCAGTGTACTCCCACAGGGGCAGCTCTGCTCAGCACACAAGCCAGGCTGACGGCTGCCAGTATAGTGGTGGTGGTGGGAGCCTCTCCTGCCTCCTCAGCAGCACTAAGGATGTCCACCTGCAACTTAGACCTGCTCCCCGCTGGCAAGTGGACATCCTCCAAGGTCACCCAGGCTGCCAGAGGGATCCCCCATGGAGCAGGTCTAACCAGTAGGTGGACATCCCCCTAAGGGTTTCAGACTGGGAGAGGGCACAAGCCAGGCTGAGGGACCCCCCTGAGTGCACCAATTTTTGTGCACTGGGCCTCTAGTATATAAGAGAGATAGAAACATCAATGATGAGACAGAATCATTGATTGGCTGCCTCTGGCATACCCCCTATTAGGGATTGAGCCTGCAACCTTGGCATGTGCCCTGACAAAGAATTGAACAGTAACTTTTTGGTTCATAGGTGGACACTCAACCACTGAGCCATGCTGGCAGGGTCTGAGGTCCATAGCTTTTGTCAGATACTCAAATGGGCAAGTGACCCAAAGAAGGTTAAGAAACACTGTGTCTGAGAATCTGATATCCTTTCTATTCTTTTTTTAAAATATATTTTATTGATTTTTTATAGATAGGAAGGGAGAGGGTTAGAGAGTCAGAAACATCGATTAGCTGCCTTCTGCACACCCCCTACTGGGGATGTGCCCGCAACCATGGTACATGCCCTTGACCAGAATCGAACCTGGAACCTTTCAGTCCGCAGGCCGATGCTCTATCCACTGAGCCAAACCAGTTAGGGCAATCCTTTCCATTCTTAAATTCAAATTCCATTCACCCTCTCTGAATAATATACATAAAGCACTTTGAAAGACTGCTAAACAAATGCAAAGTATCATTCTTCATCTCTCTTTATAGATCTAGTCTATGTAAAAGTCATAGCCATACTGGAAAAGGTATGTTGATATTGTATTACTTTGAATGGGTTCTTGAATAAATACTACATAAGGGAATCTCTCTAATACAAGGTTAAGTATTAGGCCCCTAGAAGAATTGGAGTATGTCACAGAGACTCAGAAAAAATAGGAGGACATCTAGGTAACAGTCTAAAAATATTTCAGTACAGGTTTAGTGTAGTTTAGGGAGCAAGCTTTAAACTAGCATGAAGCGATCGATCTAGTTCTAGTCTGGATTATGACACAGCTGAGTCTCAATTTCCTTTGTAAAATAAGGTTAGCAATTCATATCTCACAGGATGTGGGGAAGAATAGGCTAGCTTGTTAAATTAGATTAGTTAGTATGGGTGCAAGTGTTTTTAGTCAACTGTACTGCATTACAAAAAGCAAGAATTCTTCATTCAAAGGAAGAAAATCCCTCCTATTACAGATTTTGAATTTTGAGGGGAGCCAGGTTGAGGAGGGCATCAGGAGTTGGAGTCCCCTTAACTACAATGAGAAAAACCTGCTGCATAGTAAGAAGGTTTTTCATCTAAGAAGCAATTGACATGGGTTTCAGTTTACCTCTTCCTTTCTGGACTTGGCTCAGAATGGAGTAAAAAGAGTATTTGTTTCTAGAATTTGTTTTTTTTCTACTAACGGTGAATCTGATGTTCTAGATAGAAGGCAGAGATGGGATCTCACACATCTTTGTATTCACAGCCTATACAGATACTCAGTAAAATCTATTTATTGAGTGCCCTTGGGGTGGTGACGTTCCCTCAGCGATGCCCCCTCTATTTGTAGGGATAATACTAGTTAAAAAAGGCATACCATTCATTGGGTGAATACTCTGAACCAAATATGTTGCATATGTTATTTGTTCTAGCCACACAACAACTCTGTAAAATATTATCCGCATTTTAAAAGGTGAGGATTCTAAAGTTCACGGACAATAATTGATTTACGACCATAACCACCTTACAAATTTATTGAGAAGATATAATGTATGAAAACTACGAAGGCTACATAGATGCCATGCTGTTGCTGCTCTTTTGCTGTTTGTTTCTTTTGTCAGCTGCTCTACCTTCGAAGATGTTACTTTATGAACAGCTACCCCATTGAACCAAGAGGGTGCTTCCCCCCAGCTTACTGAGATGTAATTGACATACAGCACTGTGTAACTTTAAGGTGCGCAGCATAATGATTTGACTTATATGTATACATCATGAACCGATTACCACCAGAAGGTTAGTTAACATCCATCATCTCATATATGAATCCCTTATCAGACATATGATTTGCAAATATTCCCTTCCATTCAGCGAATTGCCTTTTCATTTTGTTGCTGGCTTCCTTTGCTGCGCAGAAGCTTTTTAGTTTGATGTAGTGCCACTTGTTTATTTTTGCTTCTGTTGCCTTCATTTTTGGTGTCTGTCATTACATATAGATACAAAAAAGCAAAAGCAAAAAAAATTTTTTTCATGTGATGAGAACTCTTAAAATTTATGCTCTGAATAACTTTCATATATGCCAGACAGCACTATTAGCTATATCAGCATATCCTATATAATAAAGAGCTAATATGCTAATTAGACCAGATGGCAGAAGGACCGTCCGGATGACCTTCCGGACAAAAGCCAGGACTTCAAGGGCCAAGTCCTTTGCACGAATTTTATGCATTGGGTCTCTAGGTGTATAAAACGTCTCTTGTACTTATTCATCTTATAATTAGAAGTTTGTATTTTTTGATCACCCACTAGTAAATCCAACCCCTTTCTCCCAACCACAGACCCGATCTCTTTTCCAAGAGGGTGTTTTGGTAGAAGTTTAAAGGTACATTGTGTCTCAGAAATGCAGATTTGGTGATGCAGGAAATGGTTGTTGCTAGGTCACTTTTGATTAGGCTGGATATCTCTATTGTGTCACCAAGTAGCTGCTTTTGGGAGCCCAGAGAAGGAGTAAAGAAGAGTAGCCCTGAATGTTTGACAAATAAAACACCTTGTAAATATTCTGCCTGGAGCGCCTCCCAGGACCTCACCATTAAAACAGATTAAGATTATGAAAACCTTTCAGCTCTAAGACTAATATTCAAGGTTGGATTATCCTCAGTCCTCTTTGTGGGACTAAGACCATGAGTTTGCTCTGAATCTCTTGGTTTCTGTGGAGCTGAGATTCCTAGTCATTATAATACACAAAGTTGAACTACTTTAAAACTTCATGACATAACACAGACAGATTTATAATTATACACTAGCATCATCTCCCAGTTTGTCATTGGAGGAATGATAAGTCAAGTTAGAGGAAAACTGCTGATTACCATGCAAAATTACCTTTTCTTTCTGCCCACGATATTTGTCTTTGGTTTTAAAAATAGCCTTTTAGGGAGCAATTTGATTTTGTGCAATTTTTTTCTACTTAAAAATTTAGCAGGAGACCTGGTGGGAGAGTTTGATCATTTATTGCACATCTACACATTCACTAATAATGATGAAAGATTAGTTGGTTGTCTAGTTTATTTGAGAGAGAGATGAGCCATACCATAAGAGAAGGTGGGGAATCTGGGCTCAGTGCCCAGGATTTTTCTTTGCTATTTGGATCACTGGTGTTTGCTAGAATATTTAATTAATCCCACTCTCAGAGTAATGCTTATTGCTGATTGCCATTGCTGAACTGAAATATTAAACCATATGTAATACATCTTCAATAAAATTTAAAAGTCCCTAAATGATATATGTATTTGACAGTCCTTAATGAAAACTGACTAAAGGAATTTCAGAGGATGGATAGGCTTAATAGTAACAATTCTTTTCATTCATGTGAAAGGGAGTTCAGAGTTATAAAATGAAACATAGGAATGAGCACAACATTTGGGGTAGAATTGTACCAATTCTTGGATGCATGGGTTGTGGTGGTGTTGATAAATGTTTGGCTCTTCTGCTGTAACTCTGGAGAAAGCCTGTCCTGAAGTTCTTTAAGACCAGTTCTTTTTGGAATAAAGTTTAGCCATAGTTAGACTATTGGGGGACTCTCTGATAATTCTCTTTTGAGTAATTCAATAAATGGCATGATTTTCTCTTATTATTGAACCGATGCCTCAGCAAAGGTTTAGAGGAATTCTGCTGTTTGTAGCGAAAATCTTGTGCCAAGAGCATTAACCTTGAAGTTCTATACACTCTGCAGGTCATGCAATTACCACAGTTATCCTATTTACTTATTTAAGGATGTGGCAAGAAGAACTTCCATAAAATGGACTGATAAATGTGAGTGGAGGGGAAAAACCAATTTCTTTTTTTTGAAAGGACAGATTCTCAACTGTAATGATGGAAAGAATTCTAAGGTTCAGTAAGAATGTCTCTTGAACATGTGGGAACAGACAAATAGTCTGACATATTGGAGTGTGTCTGTGCAGTCAAGAGGCATAGAATATCTGAAAAGAGACAGTACTTAAGAATTTGATTGAATCCAATGGTCTTCAAACTTTGGAAAGCCCCCAGTTCCTTTATTCAAACAAAATCTTATATACTTAATATGTAAAGCAGATTTAAGGGGAGCCATTCTTCTTGAAGCCAAAGAGGTCACACCTGTTCACATGCTTCCTCTTCTTCCTTTCTTCTGAGCACAGTTGAAAATCACTCATCTAATCCAACTCTTTCACTTGACCAATATGAACATCCTATCTAATAAAAGAGTAATATGCAAATTAGGCATCACTCTGTCACAAAGATGGCCTCCCCCATGGCCACAAGATGGTGGTGCCCAGTCCGGCTCAGCCCCGCCACTGAAGTGGTCAGGCCTGTTAGCCAGGCAAGTGGCTGGGGAGGCGGGGAGCTAGAGGGGTGGAACAGGCGATCAGAGGAGGCTGGGGTTCCCTGTCTAGGTCAGAGGCCTTTGCTAGAGGCCTCAGGCATGGGCAAGGGCAGAGCCCGGGATGGGAGGGGGCAAGGGCAGAGCCAGTGATCGGAGGGGTATGAGGGTGCCTTATTCAGGCATAAGGCCTGGGCCAGAGGCCTCAAGCCTGGGCAGAGGCAAGGCTGGAGATCGCAGGGGCCTGGAATCCACAGAGCCAGTGATCGGAGGGGTAGGGGCGGAGCCGGCAAAGCAGGGGTCTGGGGGTCCCCTGCCCAGGCCTGTAGCCTTGGCCAGAGGCTGCCAGTGGGGCAGGGGCAGTGCCGGCAATGGCAGGGGGCAGGATCAGAGCCAGTGATTGCAGAGGCCTGGGTTGTTTGAAGCCGGTGATCAGAGGTGCTTGGGGGTCACCTTCCCAGGCTTGCATCCTCGGCCAGAGGTTACAGGCCTGGGTAGGAGTGGAGCTGGGATTGGGGGGGGGGGGGCCAGGGGCGGAGCCGGTGATTGGAGTGAACTACAGAAGAAACACCTTTTCTTACTTCTCATTGGCTGAGGTCCCTGTATGCCACTGGTTATATTCTTAGTAACTTGGGTAATAAGAATCCCAACGTGATCTAGGGTTTTCCACCACACTCCTGGAGAAATAAAATGAAGGTCTACTGCTGGAGGGCTAAGAAATGTCATATCCTGCCCTAGCCAGTTTGGCTCAGTGCATATGCCTCAGCCTGCTGACAGCAGGGTCTGGGTTCAATTCTGATCAAGGGCATGTACCTAGGTTGCAGGTTCCTCCCTGGCTGGGGCCCAGGTCGGGGCATATGCAGGAGGCAACCAATCAAAGTGTTCCTCTCACTTTGATGTTTCTCTCTGTTTTTCCCTTCTCTTCCACATGCTCTAATATTCAATGGAAACATATCCTCAGGTGAGGATGAAAAAAAAGAAGAAATGTCATATCCTATGAAAGACACATCTTGAAAATGCCTAAAGAAAGTTGTCATTTCTTCATAGTGAAGGGACTGGAGTCCATGTTGATAAAAACACCTTGGTGGCTGCAGTGACTGGCAGCAGCAGGGTGATGGGGCTGGTGGCTTCCCCTGATTAGCCTGGTTGCCTCCCACAAAGGTAGGCCAGACTGTGGTTTAGGCCCGCTCCCCAAGGGGAGCAGGGACCAGGCCTAAGCCATAAGTAGGACACCCCTGAGGGCTCCCAATATGTGAGAGGGGGAAGGCTGGGCTGAGGAACCCCCCACCCCAGTGCACGAATTTGGTGCACCGGGCCCCCTAGTTCGTTTATAAGAGGAGTGAACCAGCTTGTCCTGGGTTGTATAACTAAACAGTGTTAGGGCTTATTTCCAGACCAGTGCTCTGCTCTCCTTATACTTTCTACATGAGACACTCTTTCTGTTTGTTGTTTAGAATTCTAAGAAGAGCCCCACCCTCTCTACTAGTATCCCAGTAGCACTGTGGTCAGGGGTTGTGAAGAAAAGTGGGGAATAGAGTCACAAATACTATTCTCACAGTCCTGAAGCCCAACTTCTCATAGGACAGATTTTTATTGGTCATCTTTATAGGTAAGACAGGCTTGAGGTCCCAAAGGAAGGAGGAATCTCAGAAGAAATAATATATTTACTATTCTTTGCTTTGTATTTTCTCCTTAAAAATATGAATAAAGTGGTAATTTAGAAAATACATATGATACATTTACCATGGAGGTTTCAGGCAGGGACTCTGGGCTCTGTCTAGTTTTGAAGTCTGGCCCAGACACTTATCTTTGGCAAATTACTTAACTTCTCAGTGCCTCTGTTCTCTCACCTATAAAGTAATAAACAAATCTAAATAAATAAATAAGTTACCTGCATCATCGAATTGTTGTGAGAATGAAATATATATTTATATGTGAAACATAATGTATATGTGTGCTAGATGCTATTTATATTTACTACTTGGCACATAGTGAGTACTAGGTAAATCTTAGCTATTATTATGGTTATTATGTTATGATTACAATCTTATTTATATCATTCACAGCAACAATTTAAGGGTCTCTTAGGTGTATTGCTAAACAAATCATATGGGAATTATGTTCTGAATACTTAAGTTACCAAAGCACTGTCAATTCCATTTGGTAATCTTCATATCTTATTTTAGGAAATTGTATATTTAACTGCTGTATACTTGTCTTAGTCAGTTTGGGCTGCTATAACAACATACCATAGACCAGGTGGCTTATAAATCACAGAGATTTATTTCTCACAGTTCTGGAGGCTGGAAGTCCCCAGCTTTGCCAGGTCTGGTGAGGACCCTCTTTTGGGTTGCAGACTGCCAACTTCTCAATGTACCTCACATGGAGCAAAGAGCAGAAGCTAGAGCAAGCTCTCTTGTCTCTTCTTAAAAGGGCACTAATTCTATTCATGAGGATTCACCTTCATCACTTAATTACTTCTCAAAGTCTCCACCTCCTACTTCCATCACAATGGGGGTTAGAATTTCAACATACGAATTTTGGGGGGACACATTTAATCCATAGCAATACTCTGAGTTTAATAGTAGTTCTTATGATATATATATTATATGCAGTGTGATATAATTCACTTACTCATGACTCCCACAATGCTTTGTACACCTCAAATGGTAATTTTGACAATTAGAAATATATGGCACTCACCAGTGATAGCCTTATTTATTTTTTTAAAAATATATCTAATTGATTTTTTTGCAGAGAGGAAGGGAGAGGGACAGAGAGTTAGAAACATCGATGAGAAAGAAACATCTATCAGCTGCCTCCTGCACACCCTCTGCTGGGAATGTGCCCGGAACCAAGGTACATGCTCTTGACCGGAATTGAACCTGAGACCCTTGAGTCCACAGGCCGATGCTCTATCCACTGAGCCAAACGAGTCAGGGCAACCTTATCTGTTTTTAATATATGTGCCATCTCCTCAAACAAAAAGTAAGACTATGGACATGAACAATGTAATATGTATCTTTTCATGTTTCTAGAAGCCTAGCCTTGTGCCTTGCACATAGAAGGCAATCAACAGATGTTTGCTGCGTCATGAATTCTACTGTTAGTGGCAACATCTCTCAATTTTATTTTTCCTTTCTAATTTTATACTTTCAGCCTAATTATAATATTTTCTATACTAATTTTTCTTCATTCTGCTGGTTCTAGGTTCATAAATTTGTTGAACCATGAATAGAAGCAAAAAGCTAGCACATGTAGGTAAGAGCCATATGCATTGCTTTAATGAATAGTCATCATGACATATGGAGGAGGACTGCCCGATTAATTAGTGGGTCTGATGGAGTTGCTGCCTGCCTGAATTAGCCAGTCCAGGGGCCATTTTATAGTAGCAAAATCTTGTGATGGGTTGGTCTGACCGATAAAGTAAATAAATGAACCAAGTTGATTCAGTAGCCCAGATAACTTCTAGATTAACGTGGAAATACATTGCTTTATAATAAGAAGATTTGTGTACTTTTTTAAAGTATGTAGAGTGTTATGGTAAAATCCGATTTATATGTGTTTTTAATAATTTAATACATTTCTTTAGCACACAAAAAACAAGATATTTTAAAAAATATTTTTATTGATTTCAGAAAGGAAGGGAAAGGAAATGAGAGCTAAAAACATCAATCAATGATGAGAGAGAATCATTGATTGGCTGCTTCCTTCATGCCCACTACTGGGGATAAAGCCTGCAACCTGGGCATGTGCCCTTGGCTTGAATCAAACGGGGACTCTTCAGTCCACAGGCAGATATTCTATCCACTGAGCCAAACCAGCTAGGGCCAAACAAGGTATTTTTTGTTCCTTTAAAGCCAATAAAACTGAGTGAGTCATGGTAACAGTTAATGACAGGTATTTTTTAGACTATCTTTTTAAAATAATACAAATCAGATGGACTCAGGTAAATGAAATCCCTCAGGATATAAAGTGAAAAGTAAATTTCTTCTTCCTGTCACTACTAATTTTCTAGTACTTCTTCCCCAACAATAAACAATGTTATACATTTTTTTGGATATTCTTCCAATATTTATGTATTAGGTAAGCAGAATACCATATTTACTTACTTTCTTCTTTTAAAAACATATCTCCAAAGCTTTTTCTTTCTTTTAAAAAAATATATTTTTATTGATTTCAGAGAGGAAGGGATAAGGGGGGGGGAGAGAGAGAGAGAGAGAGAGAGAGAGAGAGAGAGAGAGAGAGAGAGAAACATCAATGATGAGAGAGAATCACCCATTGGCTGGCTGCTGCCTGCATGTCTCCCAATGGGGACCAAGCCCACAACCCAGGCATATGCCCTTGACTGGAATTGAACCCAGGACCCCTCAGTCCTCAGGCCAACGCCCTATCCACTGAGCCAAACTAGCCAGGGCCATTTACTTATTTTCTTGTAATTTTCTTCATTCCCTTTACAACATATCATAGGCTTCTTTTCATATCGGGACATATAGATCGACCTCATTAAAAATAATAGTGCAATATTCTTCTCTTTGACTATTATAATTTAACAGCTTCCCTATTAATGGATAATGTTTGCTCTCACAATCAATGCTGAAATTATTCTTTAAATAACATCTTTGCACATTGGTGTGACTTACCTGTAGGGTAAGTTTCTTGAAGTAGAACTTGTCAGCATGGATGTACATTTGAATTTTAGGCAGATGTTGCCAAACTGCCCACTCAAAATAATATATGACAGCATCTGTTTCCTTCTTTGGTGTTTTGTTATTAGTTTGTTAACAAAATGATTTTATCTTTTAACAAATATTTGTTTTTTCTGTTCCTCATCATTTCTGGAAGCTCTCCACATGTCTTTCGCAGAACCATCTTTTTCCCATGAGTTGGTGGGGCTTCACCAGAAATAGACCAGGTTACTCAGTCTTGGCCAATTGGAGTATCAAATACTCTCAATAACATTGTTTTTAAAAGATCCTATTATTATTTTCCCCAGGTTTACCGAGGTAATTAACCAATAAAATTCTGTATATTTAAAGTGTACAGTATGATGATTTGATATACATTGCGAAGTGATTACCACAATCAAGTTAATACCTCACATCCATCACTTCACATAGTTGCCATTCCTAGTAATATTATTGACCCAGGTGTGGACCCATGACTTAAGTTGTTCTAAAGCCCGAAACTCATGTGGGAGCCACCAGGGAGAGCCACTCTTGTTTTTGCTGGACCGAAACCTGGGAGGATGTAGGCATGGAGTTGTTGAATGGCACATTGCCTTTTTGTGGCATAATAGTATAGAAGAGCGTAAAGCTGAGAGATAGAGGTAGATGGTGCCTCTAGATCAAGTTTAGATGAAAGTCAGAAAAACTTACCTCTGGATCTTTCAGCTGCATAAACTAATTAATTTCACTTTTTTGCTCAATATGGTTTGAGTTAGGGTTTTGGTCACTTAAACTTTAAGAATCCTAAATTGAATATATATCTGTTTCTCCTAGCTCTAATATACTAGAAATTTTAAATAATGTTAATAATTCCATTTTATTGAGCATTGCCAGGTACTGAACTAGATGCATGCATGATCTCAAGTCTCAGGATTATTTTCAAAAGGCATTTATATCATTTTACTTTACACAGGAGGTAAAAGAATTCCAGAGAACTTAATTGTCAAGTCTAGATAGCGGTTATGTAATGGAGATTCATATTTAGATCTTTATGATTCCAAAACCCACCTTGCATCCTCTCTGCCACTGTTTTACCAAGTATTAGAAGTCAGAAGCTTAGCCCGGCTGGTGTGGCTCAGTGGTTGAGCACCAACCCCTGAACCTGGCTCAATTCCTGGTCAGGGCATGCTGCATGCTCAATCCCAGTGTGTTGTGTAGAAGAGGCAGCTGATTGATGTTTCTCTCTGATCAATGTTTTTATCTCTTTATCCCTCTCCCTTCCTCTCTCTAAAAAAAAAAAAGAAAAAAAAAAGAAAAAGAAATCAGAAGCTTGAAGACATGCAGTATCCGTGCTATGAATTATTACTTCAAAGTTTTATGTAACGTGATGCTTTACATATTTCAAAAATTTTTTATACCTCTAAAGGTCTCCAGATCTCTAAGATCTGTTTATTTTCTCTGCTATGCTTGAAGTTTAGTAGCTCTCTAGTGAATCATGAAGTTGTTTAGGCCTGATAGGCCCAAATGTCATATTGTTTCCAGACTAATTCAATATGAAGAAAGTAATTAATGTGATCTGGCCAAGAACAATTTTTCTTAGGAAAAATTTTGCTTTGTAGAGTAGGGCTAATTTTTTTTTTTTTGGGGGGGGGGCGGTTTTATAATAGTTCATTTTAGCCAAACTGAGGACATATTCCAAGAAGTAAAGTCTCAAATTCTCTGGAGAATAACAGTTTTGCAGCTTATTTTATGCATTTGAAATTAAGACGAGAATATAAGGAAGATTACATAAGAATGTGAAAATGCAAGATGGGGATTGGATTACAGGGTAATTAAGATTATGTGTTCTCTTGATTGTGTTTATAATGTATTTCAAAGGTGTGTTAACCTAGGTCCATAGAAACAATGGATAGGCATGCTTCAGGTGAAAATGAACCTTTCACTAAAGAAGTCATATGCCTGGGGTGTGACTACCCATCATGACCTGTCCAGTTAGAAATTTATGATCGGATCTCCCTGTGAGGTTACTTTCCGTAGAACTTGGGGGCTAGTCTTTGAGTATCTGTCTTTTAGTTGTGTTTGGGAGGGGGACAGAAGAGGGAGAAGAGGGTAGCCTTGTGAGAAGAACACACATTTTGGGTTTAGATAGGCCTTGATTTGCTGAGTTGTGGTAATTCCAGCTGTGCAAACAGGCAGGTTGTTTAATTACTCTGAACTTTAACCTCTTCAATATAATACCAATCTTATAGAGGCTCTTGAGGCTTAACTGAAATAGCATATGTAAAACATGGCAGTGATTTTTAAAATATTTGTTTCCCATAAGACATTGTTCAGAATATCCCAATATTTGTTGTATTTGTCATTATATTCCTCTTTGTACTGTCAGCATTTAGTACTGCCATCATATAGTAGAAATTAAAAATATATATATACATATATTGTTGGTCCTGGCTGGTTTGGCTCGGTGGATGGAGCGTCAGCCTGCAGACTAAAGGGTCTCAGGTTTGATTTCAGCCAAGGGCATGTACCTTGGTTGTGGGCGCATCCCCAGTAGGAGGTGTGCAGGAGGCAGCTGATCAATGTTTCTCTCATTGATGTTTCTAACTATCTATCTCTCTCCCTTCCTCTCTGTAAAAAAGTAATTGAAATATATTAAAAAAGTATTGTTGGACTAAAATGGGCCCTTGAGTTAAGCAACATAAACACTTTACCAACAACAACAAAAAAAATTTTTTTTAAAGAAACCTGTTTGCCTGGCCAGCATGGTTCAGGGATTAAACCTCAACCTATGCACTAGGAGATCACAATTCAATTCTTGGTCAGGGCACATGTTCGTGTTGTGGGCTTGGTGCCCACTGGAGGGAATGCAGGAGGCAGCCGACAGTGATTCTCTGTCATCATTGATGTTTCTATCTCTCCCTCTCTCTTCCTTTTTGAAATCAATTAATAAAAAAGTATATATTCTATATAATAAAGACATAATATGCAAATTGACCTTCACGTCCTCACAGGATGGCTGCCTACAACCAGGCCAGCAGGGGGACGACCAAACAACTGAACAAGCAGGCTGCATGGGGTAACCAGGACTGTAGGGGGGTTAGTGAGGGACAACCAAATGACTGAACAGCAGGTTGCATGGGGCAACCAGGCCGGTGGGGGGGGGGCCATGAGGGGCAACCAAACTGGCAGGGAGGCAGTTGGGGGTGACCAGGCCAGCAGGGTGAGACAAGGCTGGCAGGGGAGGAAGTTGGAGACAATTAGGCTGGCAGAAGGGGCAGTGAGGGGTGATCAGGCTGGCAGGCAGGTAAGCAGTTAGGAGCCAGTGGTCCCAGATTGTGGGAGGGATGTCCAACTGCTGGTTTAGGCCTGATTCCTGGGATCAGACATTCCCCAAGGGGTCCTGGATTGGAGAGGGTGAAGGCTGGGCTGAGGGGACTCTCCTTCATGCATGCATTTCATGCACCAGGCCTCTTTAATTCATGTGGAAAAACATCTGAGTAACACAACACATCTAGGTATCATTACTGATCAAGTTCACCCTATCATGTTGATGGCATATCCCAAAGGAGATGGCTTCTTCCAACAAGACAATGTGCCATGCCACAGCGCTCATATTGTGCAGGAGTGTTTTCAAGAACATGAGGGAGACTTTACCTTGCTTAGGTGGCCCCCATAATCACCAGATCTCAATCCAATTGAGCATTTGTGGGATGAAGTTAAAAGAGCCATCAGGCAGCTGGTTCCACAACCATCAAATCTCACACAACTGGACAGTGCTATTCATCAGGCATGGTGTCAGATTCCTCACATCACCTTTCAACATCTCATGGAATCAATGCCAAGAAGAATCGCTGCAGTATTGAAGGCAAAAGGTGGCCCAACGAAGTACTGATGTGGTGGTCATAATAATCTGGCCACTCAGTGTATATCTCCTACGTTCAAAGGCAGTTAAATCGTGTTGTTTACCCATATCTTCAAGGGAAAAATCGTTTCTATTGTTGTGGTAAACATCCCACTTCCCTATTTATAATGGTCTGGCCCTCTAGCAACTTCAGTGAAAAATTATAGCTAATTTGTCTACAAACGTCAAGTGGTCATAACAACCTGGCCACTCAGTGTGTGTGTGTGTGTGTGTGTGTGTGTGTGTGTGTGTGTGTGTGTAATACGTTTTAGAGGCTCAGTTCATGAACTTGTGCATGGGTGGGGTCCTTCAGAGTGGCCTGCCAGATCAGGCCAAAATCCGCAGTCCAGTGCTGCCTGCCTCTCCTCTCATCCTGGCCCTGCTGCACCTGGGCTCGAGCCCAGTCAGTCTCAATTGGGAGAGGTTTGCACCACTGCAGCAGTGCTTGCCAGCCATGAGCCCTGCGTCTGGTGCCCATCCTGAGAGGAGTTTGGGGGGAGCAGCTGTGATGTGATGGACCCTCCAGGCAGATGGTGGGATGCCCTTGTCGGCCCAGGATCTGGATCCATCAGGCTGACATTCGTGCCTATTGTCAGGAGCCACCTGGCGGCCACTTTTATATTGTTTCTTCCTTTCAGAACATCTAGGGAGGAGAAACGCCTTGGTGTCTGAAGCCCCTGCACTGTCGAAATCATCGTGGTGCCTGTCTGTCAGTGCCTGGCCCGTTCTCTGGAGATTGGAGCTGCAGGACTACTGAGCGAGTGAGTGGCTGCTGCTGGGCTGGGACGCTCCCACTGTGGAAGTGCACTGACCACCAAGGGAAGATCCTACATTGAGCATTGGCCCTCTGGTGGTTGGTATGTGTCATAGCAATCGTCGACCAGTCGTTAGGTCATTCAGTTGTTTGGTCGTTAGGTCGCTTAGGCTTTTATATATATAGATTAAGAAACTGATTTATTTTCTATCCGTCATATTTCCATTTTCTGTTGAAGAGCATGTGGAAGAACAGCCAAGACTATTCTCTGGTTGTTCCTACCCATTCAGTGGCCTGAGCAGTGGGAGCTGCAGATCAGTCTTCAGCGGCAGCTGAGTGCTCCAGGCTTTGGTAGGGAGCTGCTGGGCAGGCACAGAGGGCACTGCATGCCTTCAGAATGGTCTGTGGCCCCAGGCTGAGCAGCAGTGAGCTCAGGAGCTGGAGCAGTCCATTCACCCCCAAATTCCTTGTTGGCCAGAACCTTTTCAGCTATGGCCTGCTCTTCCTTTTCAATCTCTTCAGGATCCCTGTAGAAGCAGAGACCATGCATGCCCTCCCATGGGTGTTCATGGGAAATGGTATCACACGCACACAGAAGCTTTCGGGCCAGCACCCACCACATCAGCTCAACTGAGTGAGTCCCCTTGTTGCATGGGATTGCAATGTCCTCATAGCACAGAGGAGAGGCTGTGATACACAGAGCAGGGGTAGCAGGTTGACATAGGATAGCCATGCCGGGGATCAGTAACCACCAGAAGATGTGAAGGTCCTGGAGGTGAAGAGTTCATCAATAGGAGTGGCTGCAGTAGCAGCAGCAAACTTCAGCTCAGCTCACTGGGCGGTATCCCTGGAGGAAGTGATACTGACAGCAGCCGGGTTTTCAATGGCAACAATGGCACAAGCCACCAGCAGGATTTTTGCTGAGGTCCCCTTCAGAATCCTGCTGTAGATGTTCTGTTGCATTTGGAGGTCAGGGCTGGTGCCACCTAAGTGGGTTCCTGCTGCAAGGAATTTGAGGTCATTCCCCTTCTTCATTTGCAGGACATCAAGGGCTCCAGACATTGTGAAAGTGTCCACTTAAGTTATTGTGGGAACCCGGGACAGTGCCATTGGGCCCCTCTCTCTGTAGGGTGGAGTGATACACCCGAAGTTTGATTGCTAGTGTGCTCATTCTTCTGGGGCTGGAAATCCAGAAAACGAAAATGTTAAGGGAGGTATTATGCTGACTGAAACACCAGGGTTAGGACCTGGTGTGTATGAACCCTCAGATTTCTTTCTGGTTCTCAAGAGGAGAGTCATGATTGTTTCCCTTGTGTCATCCTCCACATGTGGCTTTTCATCTTACGCGCTGGCTTTGCTCCAGGAGCTACCTGTGAGAGGATCTGCCTTGTGCCAGGAACCTGGCAAAAGTCACACCCAGAATGGCCAGGCGGGAAGGGGCTCCCCTGACAGTGTGGATCCCTAACTGCACTTTTTAGTGCTCCTCTTCTGGGAGGTAAAAGCAAGAGTGAGAAATTCCAAAGGGGCCTACAGTTTCCAGTAATACAGCTATAAGATTTTTTGCTCTGGCTTGCGGTAACCAGGAGTGAGTGAGATTCTGTCATTTCCCCACCGAATAAAAAATGGAAATTGAATGCATAACTGTTCACTAGTGATCTTTCCAGCCTAGTGAGACCTATCCCACCCTTTTACAGACGTTTTGTTTTTGTTTTTTGTGTTTTTTTAAAAGACAGCATGAGCAACCTCAGTGTCCTCTGGAGGGTTTTGTAAATGGATGTTAGCTCGGCCTTTACCAGCTGGGTGTATATGCCATATAAATGCCCACCTTGTCTTACGGTAGTTCTTCCAGACTCTGTTTGGGCAAGGCCAAAATAAGTTGAGGGTTCTCTTCCGCTATAAACACTGATCTTTGGTGCTTTTTGTTTTTATGTTGTTTCAACTTCATCTTTTTCCATGTTGTCCCTGAATTTCTGGAAGTTTCTCCCTTTCTCAGTCTGTTTTCTATTTTATTTATTTATTTAAAAATCTACATAGATTATATCTACTGAGGTTGATATTTACCTTAATCCAATTCAAAATACTACAGCAAGCATTTACTGAGCATTAATTCTATAGATAGCAAGAAGGAGCTGTTTTCTAAAGCTTGAACATAGAGTCTACAGAGCTATTGTCTGCATGTGGCTGTTTTCATAAAATTAATTAAACTTAAATGAAATAAAGATTTCATTTCCTCTATTGTACTAGCCATATTTCAAGTGCTCTGAAGCCACACATGGCTTTGCCTACTGTTAGCAAGTGAATTAATCATTCTAAGCCTTCGTTTCTTCATCTGTAAAATAGAGCTCATAATAGTAGCTACCTGTGCGAGTATCTGTGAGGATTAAATGAGATGATGTTTTCAGAGACTTAGACAGTGCCTGGCTCGTAGTAGGCCCACTAGAGGAGGGCCTGGGAGAAAGAAAGGTTGCAAAGAACAGGGTCTCCAAAGAGTGGCTGAAATAAGATAGAAGATCATTTCTCTTTCAGTTAAACATCCAGAGGCAGGAAATCCAGGACTGGGATAGTGGCTCTGTTCTATGGAGTCCTCAGGGACCCAATTTCTTCTGGATTCATTCTTCACCATCTCCAGAGTGTGGCCCTTGTCATCGTGACTCTTGATGGAGCTTCAGTCATGACCTTCATGTCCTAATACTCAGCCTTTGTCTCTTAAGGTTCCCAGAACCTGACATTCCCACTTGTGTCCCATTGAATTTAGTCCCATGGCCACATCTTGCTGCAGGGGAAACTGGAGACAAAACTTCTTCTGCTGGGCTTGTTCCCAGCTAATAATTTTATGACTAGTAGAGAGGTGGGGAGTGGATATTGGAGGAGACTAGCAGTCTCTGTTACAAAGAGAAACACGGCTGAAGCCAGGTTATGGGGGTCTTTAAATGCAGTCTGAGGAGTGTGTATTTGATTGCTTGGGCTTTGTACAGCTATTGACACTTTTGTGGAGGGAGTTACCACAGTTAGAGGCTGTTCATGGTAATGGACTCTGACTTGGTTCCTCAAACGAGCAAAACTCACCAGCAATACTCCGATACTTTCAAGAACAGTTACTTTCAATTAAAAAAATAATTTTCCCCTTAATCTCCCAACATTCTTTTCCGCTCTCCTTCCTCTTTAAGGAAGAGAAAAGGTAACCTGAGGGGAGTGTGTGAGAAGGCACCTCTCCTTCATTCCCCCTCCAGTGTGTCATTGGCCCTCTTAAATGTGCTGAGAGTGGAAATCAGTTCTCCCTGTGGGGTGGGTAGGGCCAAGTAGAGGGAATTGGTATCTTATTGTCCAGGTAGTGTGCTTGCTCCGAGCACTTGGTGCTTGCCTCAGACACTGCGCCGTTGGCGGTGTGCCACACTAGATTCTAAACCGTTTGAGGATCGAGTTCAGGTCTTACTTGAGTCTCTATCCTCAGCGGTTCACACAGTGTCTAATGCAAGGCATACGTAAGGTTATCTCGGGGATAAATGCGGTGTCTCTGAATACTGCCTAGATTGCGTTGGCTTTAAAACAGCTGTCCTGGAGCTCAGGTCCTCAGGCTGTTGATGATTGCAGAGTTTGTGGGGAAAGCATTTCAGGCAAAGGCTAAGAGAAAGACTCCTGTAAAATGGAGGCCTAGCTGTGTCCACCTGGAGTACAGGTCTGCTCAGAGCACACCAGACAGTGAAACAATGAGGCCAGCTCAAATAATTGGTGTCAAATCCTGAAATCTGTCCTTTCTCTTCTTACCTTGTCACTTACTCTAGGCGCTGGTTTACTAAGACAATAATATATATATAGTTTGTGTATTTATAGACTACGTCATGAGGTAAGTCCTCTGACAAGATTTTTCAATCAACAAATATTTACTAAGTATGTGTGAACTATTATGGTAGGGGTCACAAAGAAAAAAAATAAATAAATGAAAGGACCAGTCGTTGCTTTCAAGGAATTTACAATCAGCAAACACTGTGCGAGGTTGTAGGAATCCAAATATGGTTGACTAGGCTCCTACCCACAAGAGGCTTATAGTAGGGTCTGCACCACAGACACACACACACACACACACACACAGATGATTACGTGTACTGTGATCTTTGTCTGAACTTTTCTCAGGGCCAAATGTACAAGTTTGGTAAAAAATTTGAAGAAATTGTACATTTGAGATTTTGTGAAATCCATGGTCACATCCTAGTTAAGTAATATGTAAAATGTTTTCCAGGAGTTGGACCTATTTCAGGAGTAGCAGTGATATGATATGCAACCTGGGGGGGGGGAGGGGGGAGGATTAAAAAGAGGGTGGATCATTTTGAGGTGACATTAAATTATCTTTTGACACCAGCTGTATCTTTTTTATAACAGAAAATGGAAACAACTCTGTCCTTGACCTTCAAAAAGAAATTGACTTACCTAGCTTAACTATTCAAACAAACAACTGTGTACTCTCTTCAATTCCTGTGATGATTTTGATTTACTGTAAATGACTGAATTTAATGAACTAAATTATGCTATTTAAATGCATTTTGTGAATGGTATTGTAGTTTGTTACAAAGCATTATGTCTATGCTAAATTGTGCTGTAAATGATATGGTATGGAACATATGTGCTGTATTCATAATTTAACTGTTGCTATGGAGTGCCTTCTTGTATAGGACACGCTGAAAAAGGAGCCTTTATTTACCTGGTGGAATGAAGGTGATATCTCAGCAAATCACTAGGTCTTACTGACCTTGGCAGAATTACAGTGCTAATATTTTCACATGGATGAACTGTTCTTGAACAATTTCTCTAATGTATATGGCAGAAATAGGCTTTCCATTAAAACTGGGTATATATGGTATATCTTCTCTTTCCATCTTTTTTCTCCTTCAACAAACATTTACTGCCGTCATTGCAAGGATAATTCTACCTCCATTAAGGTTCATGTTTTCTCCTGGCCCCTCAGATAGTAGTGATAATAGAATACAAAGGCTTGTCCTGCAGTTAAGCTGGTGGTTTCTGAGGGGACTTGCATTAAATAACACCCTGCTTTTCTTCTTTGTGAGTAATTTGAGAAATTAGAAAAAAGAATAAATACTGTAGCCCAATTACCACCTATATTACTGAAACAGGCTAAGTTGGCTCAGTGTGGTACAAAGTGTACCTGA
>PVJC01031651.1:0-20482 GCA_004026665.1 Murina feae | reverse complement strand
GCGCCTGGCAGACTGGGGCCATCATAGGATATCCACTGAGGGGTCCCAGACTGTGAGAGGGCACAGGCCGGGCTGAGGGACTCCCTCCACCCCGAGTGCACAAATTTTTGTGCACCGGGCCCCTAGTCTATATATAAAGAAGCCCAAGTGACCTTTACTATAAGTTGCTATGACACTCAATGCAGGAGCTGCCTCCTGGTGGTCAGTGTGTTCCCACAGCCAACCTCCTGCGGTACCTCCCCCTGGTCGGCTGACCCCAATCAGGACTGGGCAAGATGACCCAATCGCTGACCAGGCGGAGGGATGCCCCCACCTGTGCATGAATTCGTACACCAGGCCTCTAGTATTGTATAAAGGGTTTTTTTTCACTAATCATATTATGCACATTTCCATATAATTAAAATTGTTGTTTGTTGTACAAATAGGAACCAAGATGGCAGCATGAGGTACACACCTAAATGCGCAGCCTCTCACAACTACATTATAAAAATACAACTATAAAGATAAATTGCCATCCTCCAGAACCAAGAGAGGGGAAGCTTTACAACTAGAAGGCAAGAGAGGAGTGCATTGAGACTGAGTAGAAGTTCCCGGCGCCAAAACTGAGAGGTATGGACGCGCGCGAAACGGAGGCAGCGCGGGCGAAAGGGGGCGGTGGCAGCACTTAGGTCTGCGGCTTGGAAGGAGATTATAAACTCTGGGGTCGCACTGAATGCAATGCAGGCTGTCAGGCAACGGGGCGGAAGATGAGTGTTCTATCAGAGCTGTTTGCAGTGATCACTGACATGGAGACTCGGGGACTTAGGGGCGCGCAGACACCAGGGCGTGGAGAAGCCAAATCCAGGAGAAGCCACAGAGTCGGCAGAGGGGAAGCCATCATGGGTTGCTCCACTCCGGTGATTCTGAGACCCCACCCCACCCAACTTACAACCCCGCCCAAGCTGTGCGATAGTCTGCCTGCAGCATAACCTAAGGGACTGCAGCTGGGACAGAACTCCAAAAGTTCCAAACCCCAAACAACGAGGAGAAAGGCCTGGAGGTCATTTCCTCCCAGTGATACCTCCCAGTGATAACTACAACAAGACTGTGCACCCAGCCTTCAAAGGCGTACAACAAGAGTGTCCACCCCAGGTGATTGGGGAGGCTGAATCACTGGGCCCTATAGGACACCTAGCACAGAAAGCCACTCTATCAACACAGGGAAGCAGCCAAAATGCAGAGACAAAGAAACAGATCACAAATGACAGAAATGGAGGAAAGCAAACTACTGGATATAGAGTTCAGAACTATGGTTTTAAGATTTTTCAAGAATTTTCTAGAATCCGCCGATAAACTTAGTAATATTATACAGAGATCCAACAGCAGACTGAGGTTTGCAATAATCAAGTCAAAGATTTGAAACATGAAAAAGCAAAAAGCACCCAACTGGAAGAGAAAAAAGAAAAAAGAATCCAGAAGTGTGAAGATAGTGTAAGGAGCATCTGGGACAACTTTAAGCATACCAACATCAGAATTATAGGGGTACCAGAAGAAGAGAGAGAGCAAGAGATTGAAAACCTATTTGAAAAAATAGTGACAGAAAACTTCCCCTACCCAGTGAAAGAAATAGGCTTACAAGTCCAGGAAGTGCAGAGGACCCCAATCAAAGGGAATCCAAGGAGGACCACACCAAGACACATCATAATTAAAATGCCAAGGGCAAAAGACAAAGAGAGAATCTTAAAAGCAGCAAGAGAAAAACAGTTAGTTACCTACAAGGGAGTACCCATATGACTGTCAGCTGATTTCTCAACAGAAACCATGCAGGCCAGAAGGGAGTGGCAAGAAATATTCAAAGTGATGAATACCAAGAACCTACAACCAAGATTACTCTACCCAGCAAGGCTATCATGTAAAATTGATGGTCAGATAAAGAGCTTCACAGACAAGAAAAAGCTAAAGGAGTGCATCATTACCAAACCAGGATTATTTGAAATGCTGAAGGGCATTCTTTAAGAGGAGGAAGAAGAAAAAGGTAAAAATAAAAAGTATGAACAACGAAGTGACAACAAATACATATCTATCAACAAGTCAATAGAAATATCTGATGAACAGAATAAACTGGTGAATAGAATATAAGTAAGGCCATAGAAAGGGAATGGACTGACAATTCTCAGGGGGAAGGGGCCATGAAGGGTATGGGAAGAGACTGGACAAAAATCTTACATCTATGGATGAAGACAGTGGTGGGGGTAAGGGCACAGGGTGTGTGGGGGGAACCAGGTGGAGGGGAGCTATGGGGGTTAAAAAAAGGGAACATCTGTAATAATATGAATAATAAAGATTTAATTTAAAAAATTTGTTGTTTGTTTGTTTGCACTTATACACAAGGATATATTTCCATTGATTTTTAGAGAGAGTGGAAGGGACAGGGAGAGGCAGAGAGAGAGAAACATTGATGTGAGAGAGACACATGGGTTGGTTACCTTTCACACACACCCAACCAGGGCCAGGCATCAAGCCTGCAACCAAGGCACATGCCCTTGACCAGAATCAACCTAGGACCCTTTAGTCAATAGGTTGATGGACTACCCACTGAGCCGAACATGCTAGGGCTCAATAAAATTTTGCATGATCATGATTAACCATAACATACTTCCTGATTAGAAAATCGGTCCATTTTGATGGCAGAAAATACTGAACAGTATAGGATTTTTTTAAAAAGTCACTCTTAATCCCATCATCCTTCCTCCCTCTCTTCATTTTTTTCTTCTTTCTCTCTTTTCTTCCCCTTTCCCATCCCTTTTTTTTAAAAAAGGGGGTGGGTGGGCTGGGGAACCTAGTTCAACTTCTAGTCAAGAAGCCTTTGCAGTTTTCTTGGGTGCAAGTAAAGGATGTTTCTGAAGGTAATGGGCAGGAGAGAGAAGGAAGTAAATAAGTTGAGTTGTCAATGGATGCTAAGCAGCACGCTAAGAGATTTTGTATCATTTTATCCTATGAACCTCTAGAAGAAGCAGTTTCTATTTTATACCTATCTATCTATATATAAAAGGCTAATATGCAAAGTATCCCCTAGGAAGTTCGACCAGTTCAATTGCTCACTATGGCGTGCGTTGACCACCAGGGGGCAGCACAAAATGAAGAAAGGCCCTGGTTGGCAGCCAGAAGGCCTGATCGGCCCTGATCATTGGCCAGGCCTAGGGACCCTACCCATGCATAAATTTTGTGCACCGGGCCTCTAGTTTAAAATTTTAAAAAATGAGCCCTAACTGGTTTGGCTCAGTGGATAGAGTGTTGGCCTACGGAATGAAGGGTCCCAAGTTTGATTCCAGTCAAGGGCATGTACCTTGATTGCAGGCACATCCCCAGTAGGGAGTGTGCAGGAGGCAATTGATCGATGTTTCTCTCTCATTGATGTTTCTTTCTATCCTTCTCCTTTCCTCTCTGTAAAACAATGAATACAAAACAAAACCAAAAAAATCTTTAAAAAAAAAAATGAGGAAACTGAGATTCATCCAGGTACCCTGCTCAAAACCACATGGTTTTTAATGGACAGACCCACAAGAAATCATGATCTTCTGAAGTGAGCCTAGTAGTGCCAAGCTGCTTTGCTCACTGCTATTATACTCTCCCCCCTTATGCTATACTTTTCAGTGGGGTAGAGAAAATGGTCCTTTTTTGGGGGTGACATGGTCAGCCCCTGCTCAAGAACTTAATAGTAGTGAAATCTTGGTAATTCCACTTGGCTTTCAAAGTCTTCTGCAATCTGCCCTTCTTTTATTTAGTCCATTTTATTTCCCATCACTCCCATGTTGTACTCTCTCCTCTTCCCAGGCTGGTATTTCTCTTATTGCTACCCATGACATTACTTTCCAGCTCCACCTTTCTGTTCTCTACAGTCAAGTTGTACACATCCTTCAATGCCCAACTTAAGCATTTTTTATCTACTCCAGTCCACAGTGACAATAACATTTGGTCCCCTCACAGCGACAATAACATTTGGTCCCCTCACAGCCCTGCTCTAAAGCCTTCAATGATAACCTTTTATCTGCTAAACAAAGCCCATGCTTCTTACCTGGGTACTCATGCCAGCCATTCAGTCACAGATACATACCGAGAGTGATTTATGCGCTCTCTAGGCGCTGGGAGCACTGCAAAGAACCAGGTCCCTGCCTGTACGGTAAACAAACTGGACATTAAATCATTACAAATAATTAATTATTAGTGTGAATCAAGGGATTACAAGGCCCTATACAATCTGGTCTCAACCTGTTTTTCAGAGTTCTTTCTCACCCTTTTATTCCATCCGGATGGACTTACTCAAGCTTTCCCACCTCTGGCTGTGCTCATATCCTCCTTCCTTTCCTGAACACAGGTTCTTCCTGGCTCCACCCTGGACCTATCCAGGACCAGCTTTGGTCCTGCCTCTCCCATGAAACCCTGCTAGGCAAATTTAGCCGGAAGGATCTTCCCTCATTTGAATTCCTATTACTTACCCATTCAACTAATATTTACTGAATGACTTCTTGGAATGTTTGATGAATGACTCTTCAGGAGGTGCTAAACACATGCTATGGTATTACATATTTAAATTATATAGGGAGTTAGAGGGATCTGGAATAATTTCCCCTTCTCTGGGTGGGGGAGAAGTGAAGAGCCACAAAGCAATATAGTAGCACATGCAAAAAATTACTGAGAAGCAAAATGACAAAAATTGTCCAATGACACATAATCCTGCTACTTGAAAGAGATCCACCACAGACGGTTTTCTCTGTATCTTTCTAGTGGTTTCCTTTTTCCGTGTCTCTCTGTGTATGTTTATGTCATTTTCCTCCAAAATAAATTTTTCTCAAGAAAACCTGTTTTTCTCATGATCTTTATAAAAACCAAAGGACTTCTCTATCCCCATTATCCTGCTCTTTTTTGCTTGAGGGTCAGATAGTTTGTCTTAAGCAAAACCTAGAGAATTGACTCAAAGACTCCTCCATCTCTTTTCCAGTTCACTGATCCTTTGTACAAGAAGAATCTGATGCTTGTTTTAGGGCATCTACTCAGAAGTCCTTCCTCAAGACCTCCTCTGGATGCTCTTCAGGACAGCACTCAAATTTCTCTTCTTAAAGACCTTGGTTGTGTGGGTATACTGTGTAGCCATACACGTGTGCAAACCACCGGATGCAGGCCTACAAGAACACAGGAGATCATCCAGTCCACCCCCTCACTTTATGGATGAACACACAGCACTGCAATGTTAAGTACTTCCCCAAGATCATGCAGCTTGCTGGTGTCCCCAAGACGCCGGCTCTGCTTATCTTTTCCCAATTACCCCGCTGTCTCCAGTTTGTCCAACAATGGACCCCAAACTAGAAATAAACAAGAAGTACTGAGTGAAGCACTAACTCTTGCTAAATAAATCGTATCTGTTCCTACCACTAAAGGGGAAAAGGTAAGGCAGTTTGGTAGAGACTGGGCTCGATCTTCCAGCCTTCGGTTGTTCTGAAACGCCAGAAAACCCCATTGGAAGTTTTCATTGCTCCGATAGGTTAAAGCTCAGAAGAAATAGTAGGGATCACCTATCTCATTCTTAATGTTTGAGAAACGGAGGATTACAAAAGGATGTAGAAAATGGCCAGCCCTTGATCACCAACTGCAGCATGGTCTTGTATATATATTTTCTCCTCCTCCTCTTCCTTCTTCTTCATCTTCCTCTTCCTCCTCCTTCCTCTCCTCCTTCCTTTCAGAGAGGAAGGGAGAGGGAGAGATAGGAACATCAATGATGACAGAGAGGCATTGATTAACTGCCTCCTGCATGCCCCACACTGGGAGTCTAGCCGGCCACCTGAGGTGTGCCCTCATCACAGGAGAACTGTGTCCTCCTGGTTCATAGGTCAATGCTCAACCACTGAGCCAAGCTGGCTGGGCTCTACTTTGGTTCTTAACCTACCTAATTTTTATATTTGTCACCGTGACCAGAGGTGCAGTTCACCCAGATGAAAGAAATGCACGACTGTAAAAAAGTTGTCTCTTCAAGAGAGACCAAGCCAACTTCGCCACAGTTTTTCCAGCCTCAGTTTGAAGGCCCTGGAACGTGGTCTCTCTTTCTGAATTCTAAAAACCACTCCATTGGAATCTCTTCTTACAGGAACCCAGGAAATGGAAAGCTGTGCGCACTCTTTGTAAAGGCGGGCACTGTCGTTGTAGGAGTTTTCCTAGAGACCATTTCAATGGGCATGCAGGCCTTACATTGGAAATGAAAGGTGACGGAGGTGGGGTGGCGCCAGTTCAACTGGTTGGACCCCGGCAAAGGCAGATCCAAGAGGGGAGAATCCAAAAGTAAGAGGTGGGTGGAGGGGGAAACGCTCTCCCAGGGGGCGCAACCCAGCTCCCTCCTCCTCTGCTCCTTTTGTAAAGCTCACTGTGGGATGAGAAACAGCGGTGCTGCCCGACAGAAGCCCTCCCCACCCACCGCAGACAAAGGGAAGGGCCTCCTGCCGCCTTCTCGCACTGAATGAAGTCTGGGCTTCACCTTTCAGGATCCACCCATCCCGCCCCACACACCCAATGAGGCCGCGGCCTCCTCCAGCCCGGAGGTGTGGAACTCTCCCAGGAAACGGACAGGTACCTCGGGCCAATGGTTGGGGCTGCGGCGGGCCAATGGGAGAGAGAACGGCGTGACCTGGGGTTTGAGCATGTGGGAGCCCGCAAAAGAGGGCGGGAACGAGGGGGCCTTTGACCACCTGATAGTACTTAGCGCCGGGGGTGCAGAGAGGCGGTCCCGGTACTTGGTGGGGTGCTGCGGCCGCGGCGGGGGAGGCCTGCGGGCCGGTCCGCAGCATCCAATAGGAAGGCGGGTTGGCGCAGGGGCGGGCCGGGTGCCGGGGAGCCCGCCCCTTCGGGTCCGCAGGGCTGGGGCGGAGCCAGGCCGCGTCAGGTGGTCCCGGGCGGGCTGGCGGGGCTGGGGCGGGGCGCGGCGCCGAGAGGGGAGCGGCCGCTGGCGGGCGGCGGCGGGCACCGGCTGAGCGAGCAGGTAGCGCGGCGGAGGTGGCCAGGCCGCCCCCGGCGGGCGAGCGCACAGGCGGGGGCCCTGCCCGCCGCGCCCCCGGGCTGCGGTGAGCACTCGAGCTCCTGGCACCCGCCGCGCCAGCCGCCGGCTGCCCGTTCTCTCCGCCCCGCCTGCCCGGGCCCTACCTGCGGCCACCGTCGGGGGAGGGGGTCCCCCCAGCCCTGCGGAGCCGCATGAACAATAGGCGGCGGCGGCTCCTGCGGGCGGCGGCGGCCCCGCACCCTATGGATCGGCCGCTCCATGGAGCCCTCCAGAGCGCTTCTCGGCTGCCTGGCGAGCGCCGCCGCTGCCGCCCCACCGGGGGAGGATGGAGCGGGGGCCGGGGCCGAGGAGGAGGAGGAAGAGGAGGAGGAGGCGGCGGCGGCCCCCGGGGAGCTGGGGTCCGACGCGCCGCTGCCCTACTGGACCGCCGTGTTCGAGTACGAGGCGGCGGGCGAGGACGAACTGACCCTGCGGCTGGGCGACGTGGTGGAGGTGCTGTCCAAGGACTCGCAGGTGTCCGGCGACGAGGGCTGGTGGACCGGGCAGCTGAACCAGCGGGTGGGCATCTTCCCCAGCAACTACGTGACCCCGCGCAGCGCCTTCTCCGGCCGCTGCCAGCCCGGCGGCGAGGACCCCAGTTGCTACCCGCCCATTCAGCGTAAGGCGAGGGCGGGTCCGGGACCTTGGCGGGGACGGGGGACGGACGCTGGAGCCCGGGGGGTGGTCGCGGAGGGGGTGGGGGTGGGGGTTGGGTGGCCTGGGGCTGGGTGTGTGCCCGCGCGCTCGGGCCGCAGGGCTGTGGTGGGTGCTGAGTGTGCCATGCAGACGCCGCAGGCCTTGCCTGGAACCTCAGGCGCTCGGGCTTCTCAACCTTCTTCTGACCACCGCAGCGGCGACCCCTGATGCCACCTCCTGAAGCCTCAGCATGAGAATCTCCCCGTTCTCCCCTCCCCCCCCGCCCCATCCCCTCCCCATATCTGGAAGGATTGCAGGCCAGCTAGCTGGTGGTTTCGGTGGTAACCTCAGTCTCCAAGTCCAGGACTGCCCGGCCCCTTGCATCCTCCGTCCCCGCCCCTTAAAGGCATTTGCTCTGAAGGAGTTGGGGGTTGTCTCCCGCAGGGCTGGGCTGGCTCACGAGTCCCGGAAGCCCGGGTGAACTCAGGGCTGAAGTGTCTCTGCAATGTCGTGTTGACTTCTTGGATGCTAAGCTTGTAACTCAGAAGTTGTACCTTCAGGAGTCTCACTGAATACTGATGCGCTGATGTGTGTTGTGTGGAGGGGCAGGTGATGGGCGGGGAAATGATTAGAGAGGCAAAAGTAAGTCATTCTCCCGCGGGCGATGAGGAGGTCAGGGTGCAGTGGCTAAATCCCAGTCCCTTGACAGCTAGGATGTGAAGACAATACATTTTCTTCTTTCTTCTCATCCTAGATCCTTGCCTGTATTTGGTATTTGCTAAATCTCAGGGGGACCATGCCCATAGGTCCCTCCCAGGGCCTTCCTTCCAGTGTCCTGGTTTTTACCAGTTTCCCAGGAGTCCCCTGTTCCACACCCTGTAATAAAATTTCCTTTGTTGTTTTTTTCTCAAATGATTTAAGCTGCCATTAAAATCCCTCAATCAATGACGACGCCAGGTGGTATTAGTAGAAAGATGTAGATACCTCCAGGTACCGTTTACACTATGTTTGTATTTGAGGGATTCCATAATTCCTTTCCTGTTAGGAAAAATTGTTGGTACATATTTAGCTTTCCTCATTCCATATTTTGTACACTTTGCATTTTAGCACTGATTTTTAAAAAATCATCAGCAATCTCCAACTTTAAACATTTAGTTTTAAAATTTCATTCATGACAGTTATCTTCTGGCCCTGAAACCTATTTTCGCCTCAACAACTGTGTTATTATCTTAAGATTAGAGGCTCAGTGCATGAAATTCGTGCACTGGCAGGGTCCTAGCAGCTGCCAGCTGCCCGGTTGGAGCCTCTCTCCCTTCCTCTGCCCATCTGCCCCTGCTGGCTGGAGCCTCCCTCCCTTCCTCTGGCCAGCCTGACCCCTGGTTGAATTCCCGGAAGAACTCTGGTTGAGGGGACAATTTGCATACTACGCTTTTATTATATTGGATATTTATTAAATACCACCACTTAATATCAAAATCATAATCTCTTACCCTGTTTTTCTACTTTCTCTTTTTGTATTGGTGGTTTGACTATCAATGGATGTTCAAATCTTTAGTTACCCTTTTTTCTGTCTCCCTCTCATTCAATTAAAAACTTCCTGTTTCTGCATCTGGTAGTACTTAGTGGTAATAAATTACTTTATGCTGGTTCTAGGCACTATATCTTCTTGGCACTAGTATTGGGAAGATGAAGGCTAGTGTCTGAAATAGCGTTGAAGATGAACTCAGTCACCCATTGGGAGATATATTAGAAGAATGGTCTGGTGTATTAGAAAACAGTGTCCTTTTGAATGTAAGTCAGATTTCGAGGTTCTTTGTGGGTGAAGTTTGTGATTTTTTTCCAGCAACAGCTAACTATGTAAGCTGAGTTCTACACTTTTCTTTAAGTTTGGTCAGAGCCCAAGGGTTGTGTGAGGCTCACAAGCTGGAATGTAGTTTCTTTACTGTCAGAGCAGTCAGGAGTGAATGAGGCTTAAGCTGAAAGAACCCCTCCCAGAAAGCCAGACATGGCCAGTGTGCTACTGTAGAAACTCCTTCTCCACTAGATGCCCAGGACGTAATCTTACTGAAACAAAGGTATCCTTGCACAGACTAGATTCTTATATCTAGAACTCAGATGGTGAGAAAGTAGGCAGTCTTGTGTGCTTATTGAAAGAATTGACTTGAAGAACATGATATTTGAAGGTCCTGGTAAGTTATGTCATTAGGAGTTCTGATCCTGCCTGGAATTAATTCTTGATAATTCAGAAAATGTAATTCCAGTCAAAAAGCAATTAGTGGGCCCCATGGAGAATGACTGCTGTGTTAAATATCCAGGGATAAAGAAATGATAAAGAGATGCTTGTAAGTCACACATGAGGGAGATTGGTGATGTAAGTAATTTCACTACAGTGCTTTGGTAAAGATGAACAGGGCAAGTCGCTGACAGGTAGGCTAATGTCCACCAGTTCAGGTAGTGTCACTCAGAAATAAAAGGTGATTGACAACCTTTCTCCAAAGATTTGGAATGAAGTGACAGCTTTTCCCTGTTATCCTTTTGAACTTTCTATCTGGGGCATGAATTGTGATGTTAGACTGCAAATGAAAGACACTAATAATGATCTGTTTTAGTTTTAAATATTGCTTCAGAAGGAAAATTCTGTTTCAAACTTTACTCAAAACAAAAGAGGTAAAAAAAAAAAGAGGTGGAAATTACTAAATCTTTTGACAAAGAAAAATTTAATAGTTCTTCTATCCCCTCCAATGTAGATATTAGAGTGTAGCTCTTCATGGAGCTGACAAATAAAAATCACCAAAGAGGTCTCTCATCTTCCTTATTTTAGAAAAAGATAAAGAAATATAATTCCATATGTTTTATCTTGGGAGATATGTAGACATTTAAAAACGTTTCTCCTACAGGAGGTTGTGTCTGTTTTCAAGTAGGGCATAAATTAAGGTTCTGTCTGACTAATTTACTTTGTTTTTCTTATAAGGATGCATTTTCATATGATTTCGTAAGATTTTTAAACGAGTGACATACCTACCATTCACCTGCCAAAACCCACCAGAATGTGCCTACACATTTCATTTTCAAGGATACAATTGAGAGCGAATAACATCTTGACTCTGAAAATGAAAGATATAAGGTTTTGTTCCTGATATTCCTGGATATGTCCTTCCAGAGAAACTGAAAAACGTGTTGGGTGCGACTTGACCTGATTCTTACTTAAAACCAGGTCTTGACTGGAGCAGGGAACGGAAAGGGAGACCCACATTCTCTCAGCGCGACTTCTTACTTCCAAGGAGGAACTTCTTACTTTCTCCCTTGCCCTCATCCCCCTCTGTTCATTCTTCTATATGCTTGTAAGCTGTGTTCTATACTTTTCTTTAAGTTTGGTCATAATATTTTCTTAACTAAATAGCAAGAACCTGAGAGTGTATGTTCTACTCAGAGCAAGACTATTGCTTTGCCTTCCCCACAGAGGTTTTCTGTCTTCTGCAAAACACCACGGTGGAGCTGTCCTTTCAGCACCCCAGTTCAGAATCACATCTTTAAAATCCTTATACATTTAAATAAATATTTAACACATCCTGTGTGTTCACAGCTATGCTTCAGTCCCAGGGAAGAAGGCGGGGTAGAAGAGAAAATAAAACAGTTCATTCTCTTAAGGAGAATTCAGGTACTCAGCTAAAGAAATCAGATGTGTAAATACAAATTTGTTATATAGGCACATATCTTTTCGTCAGCATAAAAACTGGTAGAAAACAATGAACTTTCCTTCCCTCCATGGCCCAGAAGCCTCCTAACATAACTTACATATTTCTCCAAAAGGGTTTCTAATCTCTCTTTAACATGGGCATAGTTTTTCCCCATTCATACACACGAGATGAGGCAAACATTAGTAATGTCAGGTTTCATTTTAAGACCTAGAAACCATCAAGCTATTTTAAGTAGAAAGTGCTCTAGCACAGGAGATTCGGCGCTTACAGACTGAGCGGGAGAGTGGGGAGAAGGCGCTCTCAGGTGGACCTGTAGGAAAAACTCCAAGAACATTGCAGACCTGGCCCACCAGGTAGGCTGCTGCTTCTCTCAGTGGGAAGGCACCGACTCAGGACTTGTCATTGAAGCTGGGGAGTTCAAGAACGCCCAGCTGCTGTTGCAGTCCAAGATTAGGCAACCACTTGGCCTTGCAACACGCCTGTCCTTCTCCACAGAGCGAGTGACTGGACACTGAGTCGCTATTGCAGAAAAACGCCACCTCTCCACAGCCTTGCTTGCCAGGAGGCGCAGCAAGAAGATAGTTTCCATTTCATTTCTGTCTTCCAAATCTTCTGCATCTAGCGCAGAACCTCATCTGCATCCAGAACTCTTAAGTGTCAGGGAGTCTGGGAAATGTAGTTTTCAGCTTTCTGGCCGTTGTAGAACTGAAAGGCATGCTGGAGGGATTTTAGAATGGATGCTGATTGCTGGTCTGCAGGACCTGCCACACCATATATTCTTTGGGGAGAGTGCCCAGTGAGGTGATAAGTCTGAACACTTGGAACATTTGCAGTCAAGATGGGCCATACTAAAAAGCAACTAACTTTTCCTAAGAGTTTCCTTTGTGCAGACTGCCACTTGCATTACAAAATACAAGTGACTGTCAGCCCCAGATGCAATAGAAACACTATAATTAAGCAAGAACAGAGTTTGGAGCACCCCCAGCATCTGAGTGGAGAATGGTGGCATCATGGGGCTGGCTGTGGAAGGAAGCAGTGGGCAGTTCTTCTTTTGGTCTTGCCAAAAGTTCAGAAATACATTTTTGTTTTCTGAGTTTTCTAGCAAAGTTTTGTTTGTTTTGTGTGTGTAGTTTTTTTTTGTTTGTTTTTTTTTTTTTTGTGTTAGCCAAACTACTAAGCTGAGAGATGAGTATGAGTAAGCCAGGTAAAGACGATGAGACTGAGAAGATAGAATAGAATAGAATAGAAACAAAAAATACGGTAGCATTTTGCTCATATAGCAGCACTACGTCCATCCCAAGATTTATGTGCCAGTTACAAAGCATAAGGCCGTAGAGAGTAAGTTAATCACATTTCCTGCCCTTATGGAGTTGACTTTATAATAGGAAGACAGAAAAGCCGCATAAAGAGACAACTTGCTGTGTTCATGCATCCGGGTAAATGAGTGATTAAATGGAGTTTTGGGGATGTTTTTCATTTGCTCTTTTTCCCTCCTTTTTCCCAGTGTTAGAGATTGATTTTGCAGAGCTAACCCTGGAAGAGATTATTGGCATCGGGGGCTTTGGGAAAGTCTATCGTGCTTTCTGGATAGGAGATGAGGTCGCCGTGAAGGCAGCTCGCCACGACCCCGATGAGGACATCAGCCAGACCATAGAGAATGTTCGCCAGGAGGCCAAGCTCTTCGCCATGCTGAAGCACCCCAACATCATTGCTCTCAGGGGGGTGTGCCTGAAGGAACCCAACCTCTGCTTGGTCATGGAGTTCGCTCGTGGAGGACCTTTGAACAGAGTGTTATCTGGGAAAAGGATTCCCCCTGACATCCTGGTTAACTGGGCCGTGCAGATTGCCAGAGGGATGAACTACCTACATGATGAGGCGATTGTCCCCATCATCCACCGCGACCTTAAGTCCAGCAACAGTGAGTATGAAGGGATGGGGCTGGAGGGCTTAAGAGCACGTTCAGATTCAGTCCAGGGCATCAGTTGGTGTGGATTCCTAAAGGAACCTTAGTGGGCAGTGAAAACTGCTTGCTTAAAACCATTTCATCCTGGAGTTGAGATGTAGGGCTGCAATGAGTGCCAGGAAAATTGGTTTAGGACGAGAAGAATAAGGCGCCTGAGGGGTTGGGACACTTCCGAGCTCCCATTAGCAGGTAAGTTTGGCAATGTGTAATTGTGATGTACTGTGCAAAAAATGACGACGGCATAGATTTACTTTTCCACTTGAGGGAAGTGTGTCTGTGACCACAAAAGGGCCTTTCCTCTTTCGTGGAACATCAGGTAAAGCAAACCTATACCACCTGCTTACATTTCTGTCTAGACAGCCGGCTTGAGGCACCCAGCAGAGTGCAGACTCTAAGGAAGAGGAGGCAGGTGGCTTAAGCTGTGAGGCCCATTCAGGTTCAGTGTCAACTTGGAGAGCAGGACCTGGCTGGTAGGCTTACAGACCTCCTGATAGCCTGGGGACAGCGTTAATTAACTGTCATAACTTCCTAGTGTTTAATAGAAGGGAAGCAACTTTATTAACCATCCAGAATCCATAAACTGGATCGTAAACCAAGTGTTAGGCATAATTAAATGGTGAGTCCGTAGACTTGAGTCTCTTTCCTTGGCTGAATCCGCAGGTACTGGGAATATGCTTCTTTTGTGTGCTCATGTGTGTTCTCTGTTGCCTAAACTGTGTGGGAAAGAGGATCCAGTGTGCTAGACGGCAGGTGCTTAAGATCACTGTGAGTGCCCTGTCCCGGGAGGAGGGTGTTAGGACTTTGGGGGGGAGGTGGGCCCAGGAGCTCCACGCTCTCTGTATCCTTCAGTTTCGAGCCCAGAAAGCCTTCAGGCTTTGTTTTGTTCTGGGCTATTCCAGAGGTAGCTTACTTTTCTGTGGATGCTTTTGTGAATCTGTTTAAGGTAATGCATTTGAGTCCGGGCCGGTTCGACTTGGTGGATAGAGGGTGGATAGTGTGTCGGCCCTTGCACTGAAAGAAACTCATAATGTTTTCTTCCAGGGAATATAACTATTACATTTGGCATTTTTTGCAGGCATTGCTAGAGCATATATGGCTTATATACTTTTCAATTTATGTTAAGTAGTCTTTATTTATTTATTTATTTATTTATTTATTTAAATATATGTTTATTGACTTCAGAGAGAAAGGGAGAGGAAGAGAGAGATAGAAACATTAATGAAGAAAAAGAATAATTGCTTGGCTGCCTCCTGCACACTCCCTACTGGGTACTGAGCTTGCAACCCAGGCATGTGCTCTTGACCGGAGTCGAACCTGGAACCCCTGAGTCCGCAGGCTGGCGCTCTAGCCACTGAGCAAAACTGGCCAGGGCTATTTTTAATTTTTTTGTTTGTTTGTTTGAAGTATTACATGTCTCCTTTTCCCCCCGATTGACCCTCCCCCCTCCCCTACCAAACCCCCTGGTAAATAGCCTTTATTACCCTTACCCCTTCCGCCTGCATCTTCTTCCCCTTTAATGATAGAAAAGTCATTCTTGTGAGAGTATGGAACACTGGGTCTGTACTAGTATTTTAGATATAATGCATGTGAAGTATCTAAGTCTCACAAAATCAAACCTGATTTCTCTTTTCCTTCTGCCTTTATTTTATCTCTTTACCATATGATTATTCTCATATGAGCTTCCAAAATTCTGTTCTTTAAATGTATTAAAGAAGTTAAAACTTTTGGTGACCCTTTTTCAAAGTGATTTCTACCTAGAGATTGCTTTGGGTGATGGGGTAAGAATAAGCAGATGTGTTGGTACAAACAAATGATAAAGAAGTTGAATTTTCTTTATTTTATTTTTTTTCTTATATCCTTATCATACTGGGAGAACTAAGCAAAGTGCTTCAACCTTACATAATTGAGCCCATTTAAAAACCTGGGCTAGGATGATGGAATTGTGAAAGTTAATAATTTCTTCTATGAAGTTTTAAATTTGGGTATAATTTCAAGCTATAAATACAAGGTTTTACCTTATGAGATTTGTGTTTGTAAGTCTAGGCTCTTGTGAAGGAAAAGCTAAATTGTCCAGGTTTTGCAGTTTGCAGGAGATGGCAAGAGACCTGAATGTCATTCTGTCATCCAGGAGACAAAGCCCTTTCTTTGTCCTTAAGTGAATTTTAGGATTGCCAACGGGGGCATTGGTGCAGTGTATTGTGGCAGGAGATAATTGATGTCTAGAAGTGTGTAAGGCTCATTGTTCTGCGTGGTTGGTGTTGATGTTGATGCCCCCATTAATTTCACAGGTGAGGTGGGGCGCCTCCCTGGCATTTACCTCCTTGGCTGTTTGCCTGGGGTCGTATCCAACAGGAGCCTTCGTGACACTGTTACTTCATTGCTGTGCGTACATGACTTGGAAATCATTTCTAAAATGTTATGCCACTTCTTTGCCTCCAGTTGGAGAGTCACAACTTCCTTGTGCTTTGCAGACCTGGGGATACTGGCCTGTCTCCCCTGGTTTTCATTAGGGGTTCCAGAGAGTTGGATTTGGGTCACTGTCATGTGAAGGCAGAATTTTGCAAATTATATGTATTAGTTGACTTTGAACTTCTAGAGAAAAGGATATGTATATATTGGAAATGTCCTTGTTGGGGGGGAAAAAAGTAGTTGATGATAAACATCAAAAGGTTTAGCAAAAAAGTGATTTTTAAAAATATATTTTTATTGATTTCGGAGAGAGGAAGGGAAAGAGAGAGAGACACAGAAACATCAGTGGTCAGAGAGAATGGTCGATGGGCTGCTCCCTGCATGCTCCCAACTGGAGATCAAGCCTGCAACAGGGGCATGTGCCCCGACCAGGAATCTAACAGTGACCTCCTGGCTCATGGGCTAACTCTCAACCACTGAACCACACCAGCTGGGTAAAAAAGTGATTTATCAAAATGTTATATCATCCTGATCACCTGCTTTAAAAAGTATAAGCTGTTCAGTGGCAGTGAAATATGAATAGCATGTAGCACCCTATGTTGATATATAATCTTCAGTAAGCTTAGCTTTGACTGTACACAACTTAAAAAGAACAAAACAAAGTAACAGTGGCCAAAACAAGGCATGCCTTCATTTGTCTTTGAAAGGAAGTCTGTGGGGTTTTAGGGCATCTGCACAGTATCCTCAGGGACCCAGGCTCCTATTTTTCACTCCATTGTCCCAGCAAATGGCTAGTTTCCTCAGGGGTTGCGTTATAGTTCAGGATGCTGTTATTTGGTCTAAGTCACAAGCCTGGAGGAGGAGGAAAGCAGAAGCACAGAAGTGGTCTCCCATGAATCTGTTAGAAGTCCAGCACAACACATCTGCTTGCATTATTTGGTCAGAATGAAATCACATAGCCATGGCTAGTACAGGAGAGGCTGAGAGATGGAGGATTTTGTTTTGGGTACAGTGGGTGCAGCTAAAAATCAGGGTGTATCACCAAGGAACAGGAAGAGCATGGCTGGTGGGGAAGCAGCTGACAGTCTTACCATGGAATCTCAATGTGGAACATAACGTTGGGAAGAACCGTTATCTCAGATACTTAGCATCATACAGCCAAACAAGGCTAGACAGGCCCAGGGATGTGTGGCTCAGACTCCTGATTTACCTAATGGTTTATATTACTTTACCACATTGCATCGTTAACTTAAACATCACTTCTTGAAACTGCTTGTAAAAGCGCTGGCTATAAAAATGGATTTATGTGGCTCTGCTCCATCAGACAGGGAAAAACCTGATTGTTAGCAACAGTGTTAGTGATCAATGATCTTTCAGAGGAAAGATTGTCCTTTTGGGGGTAGGTAGATGGATTTTAGGGTTTTGACTTACAGGCATTTGATTGCAGTTTAATAGTAGCCATTAAAAGTTAAATGAGTAAAAATGAGACCATATGAAAAAGTTAAATGAGTAAAAATGAGACCATATGAAAAAGTTAAATGAGTAAAAATGAGACCATATGAAAAAGCTTTGGAAAATGGAAAGCTTCATCTAAAGTGAAGACAGTGTTCTGCTATTAAACTAGTGGCCCGGTGCACAAAATTTGTGCACATTAAAGGGGAATTAATTAGAGGAAATATTTTATATTGCTGTTTGCCCTATCTCTATAATAGAAGTGTCAGAGATGAAAGAAAATTAGTAAAATGTATATGAAAATAATATATAAATTTATTAAAAAATAAACAATAACAGCGTCACGTCCCCCAGCTGGCGCCAGGTGGGGGACTCAGCCTCATGTCCCCCGGCCTCGCCATGCATGAAGCCCCGCCCACCCTCACCTGCTGCGCACGCAGCCTCCTGCTGATCGGTCATTACAGCATGAGGGTGTCATGACCATTTGCATATTAACCTTTTATTATATAGGATAACTAATTTCCTCCTCTTAGGACACATGGAGGAAGCATACAGGCAAAATGTGTTTTTCCAAATTTTGCATTTGTGCATATTTGTTCTCACTCCCAAGTCATGCACAGAAAATCTTAATAAACATTGCTTATAGCATGCATCCCTCCGCCACCACTTGTCAGTGTATTGTAGCCACTTTCTCATATAAGTAAATATTTTTTTACTACCAGATATTTAAAGGTTGCGCAGTATTTTATATTTAGATATGCCATCCTGTATTAACAGTCAAACCCCTATCTAATAATAATATTAATAACAACAACAACTAATGCTCCCTTTAAGTCAGGCACTGTCTAAGCATTTTACACAGATTCTCTCTTAATTCTCTCAGCAGCCCTACCGGGTAAAGGCTAGGAGTGTCTTTACAGATGAGCAAACGGAGGCTCGGAAGGGGTCAGCGCTTCTCTAGAATCTCACTGCCAGTCCTAAGACCAGGCTTTGAGCTCAGGTCTGACTCCTCAGCTTGTGTTCCTAATCATCTGCTGTCATCACACTGCTGTTGGCAGCTGGGGTGTTTTCTCTATGTTATTTCTGTGGCCCTATATACTTCCATTTTGTGTAATTAGAAGTGACGTCACTCTGCTCACAGAGCCATGGCATCCACATTTCATTCATGTGCGATCGCTCCCCTGGTTCTTGATTTCCTAGTTGGAAGAACAGGTGAGTGGTGAACTGCGGTTTGGGACTAGCCACAACCTGCCTTCCTGTTTTTGGATGTCAACTTATTCTCCTGAGGTTTTTTGCTGCCTTATTTCCCTCTCTTCCTCAAAGGTACTTGCTCCTTAAGCCACGCTAGTTTCCTCTTTTCCCCGGGACACATCCTGTACTCTCCAACCCCTGCACCCTCATCACACTGACACTTTCTGTGGGAATAATCTTGCTTTCAGGGTGCTCTCTCCTCATCTCTCTGCCCAGCCAAACCCCACCCAGTTTCCTGTGCTCAGCTCAAAGCTGGCTGCTTCTCCTGCCCCACAGCCCGTCACTGTAGTCAATGCTGAGTAGTTGTTGGATGCTAAACATTTAACCTGATGGCATGTGGAAGAAGATGAAGGAACGAGGGACTAGATCTGCTAGGCCAGTGGTTGCAAACTCAGATGCTTTCCAGTCGGCCCGTAAATTTGTGAAGCGGCTGGTGTGAAGGTGTAGGGCTTGGTGGGAATGATGGCGAAGGGCATGTCTGCTCCACCCAGCGCAGGTCGTTGGAAAATAAAGCAAAACACTGTGCTGGCCCGCAGCTGGCTGCGAAGCTGCATCCCTGGCCTCCTGTTTTCATTGGCTCTGATCTCAGGAGCATCTGCTATGTCTCTAAATAGATATTATGTCTTTAGTTTTCAGGCACTAAAAAGAATGAGTGAATGAATGAATGAATGAATGAGTGAATAAAGTAGCACTTGAATGGTCTACTTGTAGGATCTCAAAATGTAAAAATTCCCGTTTTCTTGTCAGAGGTCCCTCATGCCTCATTTGCATGGAAGTTGCTTTGTATCCTCATTTTAACCTCCAGGCCCTTGGTCCTTGCTAACATCTGAGTTCATTGACCTGTTCTGGGTGCCGCATGTGACATTTCTACAGCATATTTGTTAGCAAAGTCCTCTTCCTTCTCTGCACTCTTCCCAGGTGCTCACCCCCAGTGACTCTCACTGGCCAGTGTCTCTATAACAGCCAGTTGCAGCTGCCAGGTGCCGCTGGGTCCGCTGCCAGCCTGTCTCATCCACCCTCAGCGCTCCTTCAGTCCCAGCTTGTGAAGCCCTGTCGTGCTCTTTACGGTGCCTGGTCCAGTTTTGTTGAGTTGTTTGATTGGCTGCTCCTTTGCAACCGGAGGCCCTCCCTCCCAGTTCTGTGCTCATAATGCTTTGTGCCTGTCCCCAGCCTCCTCTCGGAGTTCACAAGGCAAGGAAGAGGAAGACCTGCTCTCCTACCGTGGGAGCAGTTTCCATCTCGCCCTTCGCCTCAGGCTGGCTCTAAGTCTAAACCCTGGGGCGCACCTGGACTGGACCCTGGTCTTAGCCCCTGACTGGGCTCCCTGTGCAGGCTTTCCCTAGGCTGCGAGCTTGCTGGCTGGGAGGCTTGTGGAACCCCGTGACCCACTGGATTCCACTCTCTAGTGTCCTTGTTCCTGTACACATTCCTCCTGAGGTGGAGCACATTCCTGTGTTAGGGATGAAGCCACTGAGGTCGGGGCCTCCTGGCCAGCAGCAATGTGCAGAAAGGATCTGCCTAGAAAAGGATGAGTAGTAGCCATAAACGTAACTTTCCAGAAGGACGGATGGGGAACGTCTGGCCCACAAGCCATAAAAAGCCTGTGAAATCATTTGGTCTGGCCCTGCCAAGGCATTAGGGGTGAGTTAATTAAATGTTTGATCAAATAGAGCAGGCTAATTTTTAAGTTGATAATTTTGTATGGCCTGCAAATGATATTATAAATATCCAAATGGCCCTTGTCAGAAAAAATGTTCCCTACCCCTGCTATAGGAGAATAAACTAGAACATTCTCAGGGTGGATCTGGGAGGCAGTCAAATATCAGCTATAGAGAACCCAATTCCTAGTCTTCTTGAGAGGTTCATAAAGGACTTTTTCTATGACTCATGAACACATCTCCAGCAGTACCTGGCTCTGGTATTTCTGAATCTTTTCCCCTGTTATTCTCCCCATTTCTAGTCTTTGGGGTGCTTTGCTACAAGTTCTTTCTTACAGAGAGCTGGAGAATGACA
>PVJC01031650.1:0-20366 GCA_004026665.1 Murina feae | reverse complement strand
CCCCCCCCCCGTCCTGGTTACCTCGGGAGCCCTCGCCCCGGAGGGGCCCCTCACAGGCCCCGCCGCTGGCCTGCTCGCACACCTCGTTGGTCTCCTGGCTCGGGCTCAGCCCCAGCTCCGTGCCCGCGCCCGGCGTGCTGAACAGCCGGTTGTCCAGGCGCTCGGAGGAGGCCTGGCCGTAGAGCGAGCCATTGTGCGGCAGGAAGGCCAGCAGCCCCGGGCCGTCCAGCTCCTGGCTCTCGGCGCTCTCGGAGCCGGGGAAGCTGTAGTAGAGGGGCCGCAGGCGGTGGGTGTGCGGCGGCTGCTGCAGCGTGTACTCGAAGGTGATGGAGGGGCTTTTGCCGTTCTGGTTCCACACCTGGAGGGGAGGAGAGAGGAGCCCGTCCGTGTCACCCGCCCTCCCCAGACCCTGGGCTCAGAAGCTTGGAGATTAGAGACGCCCGAGGCCGTGGAGCCAGGAGCCAGGGTTCGGGCAGTGAGGGGCGTGTGGACTGGCCCACGCTGCTGCGCAGTGTCCCCGCTGCTGCGCAGTGTCCCCGCTGCGCAGTGTCCCCGCTGAGCAGTGTCCCCGCTGAGCAGTGTCCCCGCTGAGCAGTGTCCCCGCTGCGCAGTGTCCCCGCTGCGCAGTGTCCCCGCTGAGCAGTGTCCCCGCTGTGCAGTGTCCCCGCTGCGCAGTGTCCCCGCTGAGCAGTGTCCCCGCTGCGCAGTGTCCCCGCTGAGCAGTGTCCCCGCTGCGCAGTGTCCCCGCTGCGCAGTGTCCCCGCTGAGCAGTGTCCCCGCTGCGCAGTGTCCCCGCTGAGCAGTGTCCCCGCTGCGCAGTGTCCCCGCTGAGCAGTGTCCCCGCTGCGCAGTGTCCCCGCTGAGCAGTGTCCACACTGCAGCTTCCCCAGAGCAGCATGGCCTCAAGTCGGGGCCATTGACGGCCAGCGCGCTCTTTCCACCCGTGTCGGCAGGAGAGCGGCCCCTGCTTTCGCGTGGACTCACTGTCTGACCAGGGCTGCGTCCACTCCCTCTCCCCATCCTGTCACCGTGGGAGGGGTCTGGAGTGACGCAGGCCCAAGCGGGGTGAACAGACTAGCCACGGAGGTGGTGCCGCTGACCTCAGAGCCAGGTCCCTCCCCAGGGATTCCCTCAGCCCAAGGGACCTGCCTCTTGAAGGTCACGACCCTTCCCCAACGCTTCCCAGTGGCTAAGCCAGACCCCTGCCTCAACTCAGATGCCCTGAGGGGCGACTGCCACCCCAGCCTTCCTCTGCCCAGTCCTGTCCCTGCCTGGAGACCCCCGAGGCCTCCTGCACACACACCTCCAACTCCCCGTGCGTTTCCTGGGGACCCGACCTGCACAGGGGCCTGCAGCCTGGGGGCAGGGGTGGGGAGGGCAGCCCGCTTCAGGGTGGCTCCGAGGGGAGGTACAAATGAAGCTCCACCAGATGCTGGGGGGGCGCTCCTCAGCCCAGCAGCCCCGAGGGCAGTAGGAGGGGCACCTGACTGAGACCCCTCGGGCGCAGGCGGTAAGCAGATGGCGGCTCTGGCAGCAGCCCACCTTCACCCATAGCCTGCTGTGCCCCTTACAGTTCTGTGACGGGCATGTCCCTCATCCCTCTGTGGCCGGGTTCTTTGTTTATAACATGAGGTTCCGAATGCCGCCCTGATGAAGTCTAAACGGCTCCAGTGGTGGCTCTGTCGCCACGTGTCCCCGGCCTCCATGAGAGGCCCTGGGGCGTCAGAACTGCCCATCCTGGCACCACCCAGCTCAGGGACGTGTTCTCGGTGCTGGGACGCCACTGCGATGGCACACGCTTCCCGATCCAGCCAGGACAGCTCCCAGCAGGCTGGGCGAGCAGGCCTCGCCGTCTCCTGCCCTTCCGCACGCCCGCGCACGCGCTGCCCCAGAAGCTGTGAGCATCGGGGCAGCGTCGGGGGAGGGCCACGGCCAGCAGCCTGCATGGCCTCAGCGTTCAGCACCTGGACAAAGGCCGTGGCCATAAAGAGGGTAGGAAACCGCATGGAGGGCATGAACCCCCCAGTGTGAGGTGGGTCCTGCGGCCCTGTACCCCCGGCCAGCCTCCACCCTCCTGTCCCATGTTGGCCCCAGGGACCTGCACAGAACCCTTGAATTGCCCATCCACCGAGGGGTGGGGTGGGGGCAATTAAAATTCAGAGGAAGGAAAGAGTGAATCAGCAGACGGACAAGTGCGGGTAGAACCGAGGCCAGCCCCTGCCCTTGTGCACCCGCGGCAGCTGCCGTGTGGCTTGCTGGCCCGGAGGCCCCTGCCCGGCGCCGCCCCACCCCCCAGCACACGCACCATGACGTTCAGGCCCTGGTTGGTGGGCCCCTGGGCCACGATGTACTCGATGCCAGTCTCGTAGATGTCCATGGGCCGCCGATACTTGACCACGGTGCCGGCGATGTTGAAGTTCTTGGGGCTGTCCACCTTGAAGTTGCCGTTGAAGAAGTAGTTGCCGGCTTCATCGGCAAGGGCTGATGGGTAAAGGCTGCCGGTCACAGGGGCCGACTGGCTGGAGGGAACTGTGGCCACCTCTAACCCGCTGACCGCCCCCCCCAGACACCCCAAAGACAGGAACCTCACGTCTCGGGGAGTGGGGCTCTGCCTGTACCAGCCTGCGGCCTGGCCACTGGTGCCCAGGACACCGGAAGCCACTTTCCTGTCGCTCAAGCTAAGCAAGGCCTTGTCGGGACGGCCGTCCAGAGCTGACCGGGGCGGCTCGGTCCCGTCGTTCCGGCTGCCTCATAAGGGGCTGGGGCTCTGAGGTGATGGGCAGCGTCAGGACTAAGCCTCCAGCCTGGAGGGGAGGGCCTGTGCCTGGGGGGCAAGGGCTGGGCAGCAGGTGTCAGCCAGGTGGGCGGGCAGGGCCATTCAGCTGGCTCTGCTGCAGACTCACCTGTGACCCTGGGCACGGCGCATCCCCAGCATCCCCACCCGCCAGGCATGGAGAGGGGACCTCACTGCCCATCTAGGACTCACAGGGTGCCGCTGCAGCCCTGGTCCCAGCTGGCCCTTCCCGACCACCCTCACTGACCAGCTCTGTCCCCCCACTGGGAGCCGGGACATGGTGCTGCTGATACTGGTGTGACCGGGACGCCCGCTGGCCCAGCCTCCCCATTCTCCCGGATGCTCTGAGGGTGCCGGGCACTTTCTCATCGCCCTCTGTGAGGCAGACATTGGAAAGGAGGACCTCAGCAGGGCGGTCACTCTGGGGCCTGACTCAGGCCCATGCCACCCAGGCAGCAGGAAGATGCCTACAGGCTCAGCACCACCTCCCACTGCCCAGAGGCTGCAGCCACTGCCCAGGGCCAGAGCGATGGTCCTCAGAGTGTGGAGGGTGACCATGTGCCAGGGCCAGGGGACAGAAGGGAGCGAGGAGGTGGGGGACCTGGCCCAAGGGAGCAGTCAGTGATGACCAGGCCGACACACAAGCGGACGCATCTGCTGGGAAAATACCCTCAGCGCAGCAGCACCACCAGATGACATGCCTGAACCCATCAAGTGCGCAGGGCGAAGCTGGGGCCCCTGTCTGGGCCCAGCGACGGGGATGTGGGTGGGGTTCACTCCCAGCTGCATCCAAAGCCTGTGCTTGACAGTAATGACCTTCCTGCCTGTGGCTTTCCCAGGCCCATTTCACCCTGCCCCTCTCTCCCTGCCCCTCTCTCCCCTCTCTCCCTGCCCCTCTCTCCCTGCTCATCTCTCCCAGGCTCCAATGAGGCCCAAGATCTTCCCATGTGTCTATCTCAGACGTGCAACATCTCCTGCCTCCTTGCAGGCAGCGGAGTGGATGCCAGGGCCTGGAGCGTGCAGCCTGCCGGGTTGGGGGGCTGGAGCCTCCTACCATGCCCTCAGCCCGGCTCTCACAGGGCCACCCGCAGAGGCAGGAGGTGAGGCAGACGCTGGGAACCGCTTCCCCATCCTGGGTCCCAGCCTGCCCCTCACAGCCCCTTGACCACTGTGCAGGTGACTCCAGAATCTGCAAGCTTTCCCCCCCCCCGCAGCTTAGACCTCAGTCCACACCCTCCCTCTACTGCTGGACGCCCGTGGCCTCATACGAACCACCTCCTGCCACTTGCTCTGCCTCGACTTCTCGCCTCCTGAGCCTCACTCCTCTACCTGGAGGCAGGAACTCCGCCCTCAGCATCTCTGGCTTTTGCCAGGCTCTCAAGGGACAGGGAACTCACTACCTGACACCAGACCTCCCTCCATGGTCTGAGTATAAGGTCCTTCTATTCCTGAGCTTCCCTGTGACCCCCCTCCACACACACACACACACACACATGTGCACATGCACACACACTGGACCCAGTTCTGGCTTCTGCGGCCCGTCCCTCCCCCGCAGGAAAGGACCAGGGTCAGTTGCCCCGTCTCTGCCCATCCATTTCACCCCATGCTAAACCCACGCCCAGGTGAGACGGCCGCCCAGGCCCCCACACCTACCCAGGACGTCCGCGGACTTCTTCCGCTCCACAATCTGGATGTCTCGGGCGCCAGCCGGGATGTGGGTCACCAGGGAGTAGCCTGGAAAAGGTCAGACAGTAGTGAGTGGCGGGTCTGGTCGTGGCTTCCGCCTCTCAATTGGAAAGGCAACCAGAGCCTCGAACCTGCAGCCTAGATGCGTGCCCTTGACTGGGAACGCACCCTTCACTCCTCGGGCTGGTGCTCTAACCACTGAACACCTAGCCAAGGCAGTACTGGCTCTTTGGGGGGAGGGGCAGCAGTAGTGTTGGCCAATTCCCGTGGTGTAAACACTCCCATGTGGCTGATGGACGCTCCCCACACAATGCCGCTGGGCACATCCCCTGCTGCTGCGGTAGCGCCACTGGACAGATGCATGTCACACAGGCAGGCGATCGGGAGATGGGGACCGAGGTTCATTGTTCATTTTAAATCAGCGCCAGCTCGCAAGGGTCCTGAGCACGGCGGCCTCACACTGCAGGGCCTCACGGTGATGAGCGCCCACACATTCGCCAGGAAAGAGGGTCAGCAGTGGTGAGGACCACAGCCCAGCCACTGTCCCAGCTGCATGACCAGAGGCTGCTCCACCTCTCTGTCTCCACGTTTGCCTCATGGAGCTGGTGTGGGGCGTACAGGGCGCACCTGGAGAGTTAGTGGGTGTTGAGGGACAGCCTCAGATCCCAACGCTGAGAGTTCTGTGAGGCATGAACTGCATCTACATAGCCTTCCTACAGCCTCCGCGTCTGGCACACAGCAGGAGCTCAGAAAGGGACTCGCCGACTGAAGGCTGGTCGGTGTCTCCCTGCTTGGGACCTGATGGAAGGCTCTGCAGGCAGGTATGTGACGGGCAGGGAGGAATCCCAGGCACCTTTCTCAAACCCACCTCCACAGTGAGGCTTCAAAGACAGCAGCCTCTGCCCACCCACTCGCAGTCCGTGACTAGTCCGCCCCCACCCTCGGAAACATGGACTCTGCAGAACGGGCGCGCCAGGACCTGTGAGCCCAAACTCAGTGGTGAGGGTGGGACTTGTGCCTCGGTTTCCCCGTAAGTGCAACATTCACACCTCCCTGCACGGCTGCAAATGCCAACCGTGGCCCCCAGCCAAGCGTGCCCTGGGGGGGGGGGAGGATCAGGTGTCCCTCGGGGGAGTAGGGGGGCGGGTGGAGATGAGCTCCCTGGGGCTCCCGGAGGGAGGCTCCATGCTCTTACCGAGGTTGGCGTTCCCCTTGCGGTAGGTGCCTGTCACGTGGGTGCAGCTGCTCCCGTCGCCCTGGCAGACGCCGCACTTGTCCAGCGTGTGGGTGGAGAAGAGCACCCCGTCACAGCCGATGGGCTGCGGGAGGAGAGGCGGAGAGCGCCGCTGGGAGCGCGCCACGGCCTGGGCCCCCGGGGCCGCCCCGCCTCGGCGGGCAGCGGGCGGTCGGCGCAACGAGACCGGCGGAACTTGTGCTGCAATGTTTAACAACCTCACATTTTCCAGACACGCAGACCCCGCGCAGGTCGGCGAGCTTGCAGGACGTGCCATCGCGGGCGGGCACCATGAGCTGCCGCTGGCCGTCCACGGTGGTGCAGTGCAGGTCGCAGGGCTTGCTGGAGATGTGCACGTAGTCATCTGGGGGGACGGGGGCTCTCAGGATCGGGGGGCAGGTCCAGGGGCTCCCCCTCTCCTTCCCACAGAGATGGTGCTCCCCCGGGGCACAGAGGGGGGGAAAGGAGGCACGGAGAGGGGAAGGGACTTGCCGGGGCCTCGTGGGCTGGAATGCACCACGATGTGGGCTCTGTGCATCCCGCCTCTGCCTTCCTGTAGGGGGACAGGCCCCCTGGCAGAAGGGCTGAGCCCCCTGATGGCCTGGGCTGCTGGCCCGGGTCCCCCTGCTCGTGCCCACGATGGGGAAGGCCGGCTCCCTTATTCTGCTGCCTCGACTCCCCCTGACCTTCAACAAGACCCCTCCCTCTGGGTCAGTTTGCCCATCTGCCCTCCCACCGTCCCCAGGGGCTGGCCCATCGGGAGTGGGTCTTCCCAGGGTTGGGAGCCCCCCCCCCATCGCACTGTGCTCCCCGCCGGGCAGCCAGGGCCAGGTACCGGGGTACAGGGGCTTCCACTGGTGCGTCCGCCCGTTGTACACGTGGGAGTTGAAGGAGATACACTGCTCCTCCCGGAAGCTCCTCCCGTCCGGCGGACACTCCTGGGGGCGAGAAGGCGGGGGAGGCTCGGAGGAACTCGGCCGACAAAGGCGTTTCTGTCCGGGCCCGGCAGGAAGTGGCTGCCGCCGAGGTGGCCTCTCCTCTGCGTCTCTCCCTCCCGCTCGCTCTCGGGAGGAGTGGGGACAAGTGGAAGGACAGCGACTGTCCCTCAGACTGTCCCCAGGGGCTCCGGGCGGACCCTGTCATGGTCCTGCCACCCTGGCTCCCTACCCCCCACACACCCTCGGCCCCGTGACCCCCTGTGTGTCCCCGGCTGGAGCCACAGCACTCGACGTGCTGACTGGAGGGGCTGTGGAGGGGTCCAGGGCAGAGGGGAGCACCCAGGGCGGGCGAGCATCCCCCTCGGAGCCCACGAGTGTCCAGGGGGACAGCTGACCCGTGAAGCCAGCACAGAGGCTGTGTCCATTGGTCCCTCCAGCTCCTAATCCCTGCACGTGTGCACACACAGACACCCGGACACGGGGACCCAACGGAGACCCCGAGGCTGTGTCCGCCCCAGGCCCTGGCACTGAGGCTCACGCTGGCTCTGGCCCCGCTGAGCGCTGCCAGGAGCCAAGCCGCAGGTGGCAGCCCCTGGCCGCCCGGAGGGTCCCCTGTGTGCAGAGGCCGCAGCGCGGGGGCTGGGCTGCCCTGCTTCACGGGGGAGGACACCTGGCGAATGTCGGTCTCCCCGAAAACTCCCGGCGCAGGACTGGTGAGCAAAGGGGGGCTTCAGCCAGAGACCCCGACCCTGGAGCTTCCGTTCTGCCAGCAGCAGTGAGGCCTCTGGCCCTGTCGTGCCAGGGCCACGTGGGCACAGGGATCTGATTGCTGCAGGCAGGCGGGCGCCCTGAGCCGGGGCCTGGTCACCTTCTCTTCCCAGGATGTAAGGGCCCTGCGGGGGGCGGGGAGGGCAGGGGCGGCGTCCCAGGGGGCAGAGCCTCACCTGCACGCGGCACAGCTGGTACCGCTTGGATGTGCCCGTGCAGGTTCGGTTCCCAGCATCGGTGACTGACGTCCTCCTGGCGGGAAGACAGGGCCTCTGTGCAGGTGCCGGGGCCTCTGGGCTGGCGCCGCCCCCCATGGCCTCTGGGCTGGACCCCATGCTCCCCCAATTCCTCTGACCTAGGCGTCCTCCTTTCCCTCAAGCCTGCCAGCCCTTCTCATCGCACAGGGGTTCAAGCCATCTGGGGGCGTCTCCCAACCCCTTCTCAGAGGAGGGGGCGTCCGATTCACCTCTACTTCCCCATCACATGGTACAGCACCCAGCACCCAGCACCCAGAACTAATCATCAGAATAAAGACATTGGTCATGTCCAGGCCCTGCCCTGAAGTGCGCGCGCGCGCGCACACACGTATCAGCATGGGTTCTCAGGTGTCAGAGCAGCCCCAGCATCCCCTCCACCCACAGATGAGGACCTTGGTGCTCAGAGAGGTTCAGTGACCTGCCCAAGGCCACACAGCGAGGAAGTGGCAGGGGCAAGAGTTTGAACCCGGGTCTGCCCAACAGTAGCTGCCTGACAGATGCTTTTCCCTGTGTTTATTCAACTCAGGTCTTCAGAGGAGAGAGCCACAGACCTTGAGCGCCCCCCATCCTTGCCCTCCCCCATATCCTTAGAAACAGGTCCTGCTCACTCACCTAAGGCCTGTGCCCAGTCCATGGTGCAGGATGAACCCCAGGATGCCCGGTCCCTCCCTGGCCTGTGCTCCTCACCTTGACACCCTTCCCAACCAGAGACCCCCTGCTAACCCACCGCCCCGGCTGAGGGCCAGGTGCCCACCCTCAGGTCAGCCCCAGGGGTCCCGTGTCCGGCCTGCACCTCTGCTGGAGGCAGTGCCTCTCCCGGGACGTCACCCCGGCCCCACAGCTGCGGGAACACGCCGTCCACTTGGTCCACTCCCCCCACCAGGAGGCCGTGGCGTCCGCGCCCCCCTCCAGGCTGTTGGACGCGGGGCTGTTGTCCTGCCGAGAGACCCACAGGTTAGGTAGGGGCTGGAACGCCAGCGGTACCCGCCGCCCGCCCTGGGCCCTGGACAGCACAGCCTCTTGGCAGCCTGGGCTCAGGGCTCGGGGTGATCCCGGAGGGCATCCCAGGAATTGGGGGCCCCGGATCTTTCCCACTTTGAGATCTGGAGCATCCTTGGGGCTCAGCGGGGTCCTAGGTACCTACCTAACCTCCCCGACTTCTCTCTCCCGAGTGGGGCCCCAGCTGGGTTCTGCAGGACACGCCCCCTCCCCCTCTCCGTGCCTCCTGGACATCACACTGAGGGCAGCGGTCAGCCCATGGCCCGTCCTGCTGGATGGCCGGGGTTCCAAGTGGCCAGGGCTCCCTCTCAGGGGCCGGTCTGACAGGTGTCCCTGGCAGGAGAGGGCTGTGGGAAGGCTGCCTGGGACACTGGCCACACAGCCCCTGGGACATCCACCCATCTAGGTGAGGGACCATGCTCCCCACTCACCATGGCCCCAGTGGACGCCACGCCCCCAGCCACGAGTGCCGCAGCCAGCAGGGGCCAGGCCCAGCGTGAAGGCCGCCGTCCGCGGTCCATCCTGGGAAGCAAGGCCACTATCACCGCCAGGCCAGGCCCAGCTCCTCCATCAGCTGACCAGGGTCCACTTGGGGCAAAGCCCTCAGGGCTCACTTGGGGCCAGGATCACGGGATTATCTGGGATGGTTAGTGGTGGCTGCCCAGGGGCCCCGGGGGGAGGGCTCGGGGGGCAATTAGAGATGCCTGCCAGGGGCTGAGGCAGTGTCGGTGGTGTGTGAGCTAAACCTGCACCACCCCGACCTGAGGGCACTTGGGGTCATGAGCTGCTTCTCCTGGGGATACCTGTGGAGAAAAGCAGGAGGGAAGGGGGGCGAGGGGCTGCGCATGGACTTGGGTTTTACCTGTTCGGTGCTTGCTGGCCACGTGAGAATGACCTCCTAAGGGGTGGGTCCCTGGATGCCCCCACCCCAGGACACAAGGGCTCCCAGCACACTCACCCCCAGACCCCAGAGCACATCCCGGCACTGGGCTAATTCCAGGGCAAGAGGCATGAAGGTCCCCCACCCCCACAGTCCTGACCCAGCTCCTCCGAACTGCCCCCCTCTCTGCCCCCCCTCCTCCACCAAACCCTCCCTTCCCGCTCAAGCACCTGCAGGTTTTGGGCACGTGCCAACGACACCCTTGCACCCCAAGGATGCCTCTGCCCTGGACAGGACGGCACTGCACCCTGGGAATGGGAGCTGGCCCCCCTGCCTCCCCAGTTGCCTGCCTGCCCTCTCTGCCCATCCCGCCCATCCCCCGCAGACCTCCATCTGCATCCCCCCCCACCAGCCTCGGGCCAGCGGAGCCCCTGGAGGTATGGAGGTCCCGCTGGCTAATTGGTGCTCCGGCTCCTGCCTGCGGGCTGGAAGGAGACAGGTGCTGAGCCGGCCTCACACTTGGTTTTCATTAAGGCTCCAGACACCGCTGGCTGCAGGCCAGGCCCGGCTCACGCGGGATCCAGCCCTCCCTGGGGTCCAGAGACGGCAGCGGCCGCGGGAGGGGTTCGCATGCACAGGAGAGCTGCAGGCATCGGGGGCTGGAGGCTGAGGGTTGCCTCCTGTTACAGAGCACCCGGGGGCCGGGGATGCTCAGGGATCCGGGCTGCCCGTCGCACCCGGGCGGGCTCCGGTGGGAGCGGCCGGTGGAGGTGCCCTACCTGTCCCGGGTCAGCAGGTTGTCCTCCGGGGGAGAGGGGCTGGGTGGCCGCGGGCAGGCGGCGCCAGGTGCGTGTGCCGGGGCTGCTGGTGTGCGGAGAGCTGCGGGCTCCGCGCTCCCCTTCCTCCTGCTCCCGCCCTCCTCCACTTCAAAGAGCACCCACGAGCGGGGGTTCCCAGGGCAGCGCGCAGCCCAGTGGCGGCTCTGCAGCGCGGCCGCCTTTATAGCTGTCAGGCAGACAGGGAGGAACTCACACTTCCCACCAGGCTGCTCCCCCGCCCGCAGCGGCCTGGCGCACACTTTAACCCGCTCGGCGCCTCTGGAGCCCGGCCAGGCCGGCCCAGCTGCCTGCTCACTGCTGCTTGGCCTGGGAGCAGCCAGCAGGGCGGCCGCCTTCCCGGACCCGGAGCCCAGGGTGGCGTGACCCGTGTCCAGAGGGAGAGGCCGCTGGCCAGGGGTCGCCGCGGAAGCCGAGCCTCCAGAGGGGGGCCTGGTCTCTGGCACTCCCAAGCATGGAACCTGGGCTGTGTGAGGCATCCAGTCTGGTCGCTCCATTTACAGATGGGAAGACTGAGGTCCAAAGAGGAGGCCACACTCCCAGGTCACCCAGCCAGGCTCCGAAAGGCTCTTCTGAGAAGCAGAGGCCTAAGCAGGTGGAGGGGCTGAGGGAGACCCAGGAGGTCTCAGCCAAGGGTTCCAAGGAAGAGGCAGAAATGGCCACGGCCTGCTGGTCAGATGGCCAAAATGGCCAGGGCAGGTGGGGGGTGGCACAGGGAACTCTGTGCAGATGTTCGACACTTGCTCGGTGGGGCACAGTGGCCTGGCTGAGTGGCCAGCTGGGCCTCCCCTGGCAGGCGAGGCACAGGGCTGCAGGCCCAATTCCTGCTGAGTCAGAGCGTGGAGCCCAGACAGAGGGGTCAGCCCCCAGGAGCTCGGCAGACCCCAGACTTGCGAGGCTGCCCTCGAGGCCCGGCCCCCAGGGCCCACCCTTCTGGAACACGGAGCCTCCAGATGGGAAAGGGGGGTCGCACCTGGTCAGGTCTGAGCCCTGTCCCCCGCCCCCTGCTCTGCACCGCAGGTATCAGCCCCCCTCTCCTCCTCTCTGTCCTCCCTGTCAGAGGGACCGTGGGGGCCTCCTTCAGTGGCCTCCTCAGCAGTGGAGGGTTATTCCCCCTGCACGCCCCCTGCTCCCCTCATCCCGGGAAGGCTCGAGCCTGTGTCTGGCTGCCAGCAGGCATGACTGGGAGGGGAGCAAGCAGGAATAATAGTACAAACAACAATGCCTGCTGCCCTGCACTGGGCTCTTCCTGTGCTCCAGCTATGAAGCCAGTGTCTTTGCTGCCCCCATTGTACAGATGGAGGAACTGAGGCTCCAAGACTGAGGGACCCAGTGCTCCCCCTCCTCTCCATCTGCGAGGTTGTCATTGTCCGGTCCCCATCCCTGTAACCCTCGGGGATGGGGACGCAGGCCTTACTGGTCTGCTTTCCCCGGGGGCCCTGGGATGATCAGTGGATCCAAGACTTGAATCGGGGTCCACACTGCCCCCTGGGGTCGGCGTGCTGCAGCACAGACGCCTCCCCCCACTCCAGTCCCCTCACAGACAAGGTAGCCTCTGCCCCTTCCCTCTCCTCCAGCCTCACCAGGCCCCTGAGCTCTCCCACCAGCCGGCCCCAGGGTGACTGCAGCTTCCCTTGGGAGGGACCCCACAGCTGACCGCCAGCCAGACAGCGTCTGGAAGACAGGCCTGCCACTCCTCCCCTGTGGGGTGACCTTCTGCAGGTTGCCCCCCTCCGCCCCCAGGAGCTTGCTGGGCTCCCCCGAGTGCCACCCGAGTGCTGAGCTCCTGCTGCTCTTGCTCCTCTGCTGACCTGGAGTTTCAGGGGAGATGTTGGGAAGGCTGCTGGGGGGCTGGCACCCTAGGAATTTGGGGGGATGCAGAATGAAGCACAGGGGGAAGAGCCTCTGAGGCCTGGGGTGCCGGTGTGGGGCCGCTGTCAGCCCCCCAGAGCGATGGTCAATCAGCCCCCCGGGGCTGGGCAGGCCTCAGGCTCCCTGGGGACCGCTCACGGGAGCCCAGCCAGGCTTACAGGGCAAGAACCCTCAGTGCCCGGGGCCTCCTGGCCGGCCGCACCCAAGGGATCAGAGAGGCCCTGCACCCCCAGCTCTTCCAAGGCCACCTCCTCCAGGAAGCCCGCAGGTGCCCCGGAACCTTGTTTTGCTGCCCCATTGGGTCAGAATCATCGCTGCCGAGCTGTGGCTAGCCCCTCCACCCCAGAGCAGGGTCTGTGCCTGGTTCACGCTGCATCCTCAGCATGGGGGCCGGCGGGCGGGGGACCTGCATGCAGGGTGGATGTGGGCAGCTCCTGGGCCCACCTCCTCGTCCCTTGGGGGTGAGTGTGAGCTGTGCCCACTGCTCTCCCAGGCAGAGCTCCCTGCTGGCCACACACTGTCCCCGGCCCTGGGGGAGGCGCTGGGAGGCCCCGTGCTTAGGAGATGGTCGTGCCACCAGAGCGGTGGGATGTCTGAGGAGGAGCGGGGCACAGGGCAGCGAGCCCATGCCCCAGGAAGTGGAGGAGGGACGTGGGCAAGCCAGGCTGGGGAGATGGGCGGGGGGGGGGGCGCCGTGGGCCGTGGGGTGGTTGCCGCTCCCGCACAGCCACACGAGCAGAGCAGGGCTCAGACGGTCCCCACGCATGGGCCAGAGCCATGGGAGGGGGCTCACCCCGGCACCCAGAAGCCAGCCAGCGGGTCCAGAGGGCGGCCCGCTTCTCATCGCCCCCAATGCCCAGGGCCAGGACAGCAGAGCTCTCCCACCCAACAGGGACTGGGGGCCCCTGAGGAGCCATTTGCCCGGACCCAGAGAAGGCCAGACCCCAGAGGGCAGCCCAGCAGCCCCTGAGCTCCCTGTGCCAGGCCGGGGGCTGGACACTCGGAGGAACCCCCACAGGCCTTGGGGAGTCAGGACGCCACACAGACCTCCGTCCCCTCCTCTCCTGCTGCGCGGCCACGTCTCGAAGTCCAAGGGGGGGACCCAAAAGGGTTCCCAGAATCCACAAGAAAGAGGCTCCTTGGTCCCCAAATCTGGAGCAAGGAGGGGACCATGAGAGCCCGGGCACGGCTGGGACCCTCGCTGCTGTGGCTCTCCAGGCACGGGCCACCACCGCGGGGACAGCAGCGGGCGGCCTGGCTGTGCCTGGAGGCGTCTGGCTGCATCGCCTGCCCAGGTGGTCAGCCAGCCTGGCGTCCAGGGCCCAGCGCCAGTGGGGACGGCGAAGTCTGGTGTCTCCCCAGCGGTCACAGAGCCAGCGAGGACGGTCTCCTGCCCAGGAAGGCGCCCCGACTCGACGCCACCAGGCCAGGTCCAGCTCTGCCTCGCCCTCTACTCACCAAGGAGGGATTCAATGACCGGCAGCCCCAGCAGCCAAGAGGGGGAGGCGGGGCTCGGCTGTGCAGTGGGGCACGGCTGGGCTCCGGTCCCCGCCGGTCCGCTCCGGTCCCTCGAGCAGCCATTCCTGCGTGAATGGACGGCGAGGCCTCCTTTCAGAAGAACCCCGTCCCCACACACTGCTCGTAACATGATTTCTGAGCAGCCGCTTCGTGAGGACCTCCTGGGGCCCCGCACACGCATCGCCCCCTCCCCTCCAAGCAGGGCCGGTGTGAGCTCCAGTTTGCAGGTGAGGACGCTGAGGTTCACAGGGCAAAGGGCACGCCAGGTCCCAGGGCAGGAAGGGGCAGAGCCGTCCCCCTGGCTCACCTGGCTCACGGCTCACTAGGACCTGACTCCCCTGGCATCTGACTCCCCTGGCATCTGACTCACCCGGTGCACCTGACGGTGCCCAGAGCTGCGGGTGGCACGTGAGTGGCTCATTTTCGGCCGGCGGTTGACGACAGCACACGATGCTATCACAAGCCCAGCTGCGGACACGCAGACGCTCAGACATGCAGACACACAGACACGCAGACACGCAGACACGTGCGCAGGGCAAAGGCCAGACAGCAGCGCCGGCCGGGGCCCGAGGAAGGAACTGGGGGCACCACAGCCCCGAGCACCTCCCCTAGCGCAGAGGGCCTCGGCGGCCCCCACACAAAGGACCACAAGGGCCACCGCGCTCGGGGAGAGCAGGACTGCGGGACGGTGTCCAGACTGGAAGGACGCACACGCAGCAGCTGGCCCAGCCGCCCTGGGCTGGGCAGACAGACAGACAGACAGCTGTCCTAGAGGCGGGAGCCTGCGGCATTCCAGGCGTTTCGGCACCTCCATAAACCGCCTGCCCAGCCCGAGGAAAGGTGGAAGGGACACGGGTGGGGAGTCCTCACTGATCACTCCCCACGCGGTGGCTGCCCCCCTGAGGGCCACCCCACCCCGGGGCCCAGGGTGCAGAGCAGGGGTGCGGGGCGGGGGCTGGGGGAGGCCAGGGCATGGGTGCTGGGCTGGGAGCATGTCCGGCTTCATGCCTCCCTGGGCTGTCTCCTCCGCGGTGACACGGGGACCGAGTGGCACCGACCCGGCCCCTGGCGCTGACAGGCCCAACGGGACAAGTAGGAAGAGGCCTTGGCGCGGAGCCCGGGGCACGGCCGCGCTGGATGAATGTCTGTGTGTGTAAGTGGTTTTCAAGACACACGCGGTCCACAGCTGAGAGAAGGGAGGTGCCCGCCGCTCAGGAGAGGCTGAGGGCCACATCCAAGCAGAGGTGGCAGCAGATGTGGGGGTCCTGGCCGAAGGAGGGGGTGTGGCTGTGGGATCTGGTTTGGCCAAAGCGGGAGCAGGTGAGGTGTGGGGGGGTGGCAGGCAGCTGGCAGGCGAGGCCACAGGACGGGGGAGGCTGGGGATGCCAGCGCACGTCCCTGCTGGTGCAGAGCTGCCCAGGTTGAGTGGGCTCCCAGCCCAGCCTGGTCCTGGCCCCCCACCCTGTGTCTCCAGAGGCAGTAACACCCCCAAAGTGGCCGCCTGTCTCTTCCCCTCTGTCTCCCCCTCTTCCCGCTCCCAGGCCGATCGCCCCCCTGCTCTTGAGAGAACCGAGGGTCATTTCAGTCCTGCTCCGAGCGGGACGCCTGCCCACCGCCAGCTGGGCTGTCTCCAGGCGGCCAGGTCTCGGACGGGAGCCACAGGCAGGCCACCCCCCTGCACGCTGCAGCAGGCTCCGACCTCAGGCCCAGACCACCTTCCTGCAGGGGCTCCTGGGCGGCCCCGGCCCAGCCACCTGTCTCCCCACCAGCCCCTCCTCGACCCCTCCTCCTTAATCACCCAAACACATGTGCACCGCCTGGCCTTCCTCCACTGCCTCCCCTTCTCCGCCCTCCCCTAGCCCACAGCCTGAAGTTTACAGCTGCAGTGCGCACACTCACACACTCACACATACACTCACACACTCACACTCACACACACACTGTCACACACACGCATACACTCACACTCACACACACTTACACACTCACACTCACACACACACACACACACACACACACACACACACACACACACACCCACACACACACACACACACACACACACACACACACACACACATACACTCACACACTCACACACACATTCACACATTCATGCTCACACACACATTCTCACATACACACTCACACACACTCACACACATACACTCACACACTCACACACACACTCACACACTCACACTCACACACTCACACACATACACTCACACACACTCACACACACACATTCTCACATACACACTCACACACACTCACACTCCTGCACAAAACCAACTGTGGAAAGTGTTCCTGCTTCTGAGCAAGGGTTACAGCTTCAGAGAGCTCTCTGCTTCCTGACATCCAGTCGCATTTCTTCCCCCCACGGTGTCCACTCCTCCTGGGGGCTGGGCTAGGGTGGGGTGGGGGCGAGGGCGAGCAGGAGCTGAGGGGGGCAGAGGCCGGGACAAGCAGGGAACCCCTGGCAGCCAAAGGGGTTGCCTGCCTCTTACTCAGCCGCACACACAGATCTGGTTTCCCCATTTGGAACGGGCAGACTACAATGTGTAGTCCCCGCCCACCCCCCGACTTTCATTCATTCTTTAAGTCATTCATTCAGCAGTTGTCAGTTGGACACCTACCATGGGCGAGGCTCAGGCGCCAGAGGTGGGGCAGTGAGCTGGCCAGACAGCCCAGTGGGATCACAACACCACCCTCCACAACAGCACCGCAGTGTGGTGGGTGCTGGGGTGGGAGTAAGGGGGCCTCCGGGCTGGTCCGACGGGCAGGGGAGCCTTCCCACAGAAGTCTGCTCTGGCTGGGGCGGCGGGGAGGCGGGGAGGAGGAGCAGGGTCTGAGGGGGAGCTGGGTGTGCAGTGAGAGGAGCAGCAGAGCGGGCCGGGTGGCCCCTTGAGGGCTTGGGCCCCACCCCGAGGGCTGTGGGTGCCCCTGGGAAGGCACTTAGGGGGTAAAATAGCATGGGCAGGCGGACCAGGTGGGCTCTTTCCCCACAGACAGCAGCACTGGGCCACAGCCCACGAAAGACTCGCGTGAGGTTTCTAGGAAGATGTGCGGAGCTCCCAGAGGAGGGGTGGGGCAGCCCCTGAACGAGCAGCAGGGGCTCTGCGGCCCTGGGAGGGACAGGCACCACTGGGTCTCACGCCTGCTGACCCCACACCCCTGACCGCTGCCCAGGAGAATAGACTGGTGGCTCGTCCACCCAGTAGGCGGCTACCGGCCCAGCCACAGAAGGCAGGAGCCACCCGACATGATGTGGACGGATCTCAGGGGTTCCCCAGCGAAAGAAAGCCAGTCCCCAGGGAATGCCCCCAGCAGGACCCTCCGCAGGAAGTTCTAGAACAGGCCACGTCCGCCATCGGAACAGCGGCCGCCGGGAGTCACTGCGAGGGACACGGGGAACACCCTGGGGTGACAGGGAGGCTGCGCTGGCCACACACGTGCATGCGCTTATCCAGAGTCATCCCGCTGTATGCTGAGAACCTGTGCGTTCTGTCACATGTGACAGCGTTACGCCATCGTATCAGGGTCAAAAGAAAGACACGGGAGTAACAGCTGTTCTTTTGCTGACAACAAACAACAAAAAACACATCGGACCATCCATTCGCCAAGCAGTCAGTCCCAGAGGCTCAGCCTGGGTGGCTCACACACCCCCATCGTCCCTCAGTCAGAGGGTTAGGGGGCAGCCTCCCTGCCCGTCCCCCCAAGACTCCTTGCAACAAGGGAAGGTAACTTCCGGAAGGATAGCCCAGGATCGCTGAGAAGGCAAGCAGCAAGCCTGGACAGAGCCTGTTCTGCTCACTTCTGGTGAGAAGCCACGCAACCAAGCCGAGGAGGATGCCCGTCCCTCGTCCAGGCACCAAGGACACCGGATCGGGGACGGAGCTGGCGCGGATGCCGTGCGCGTGGGCTGGCGACCCGGGAACTCTCTCTGCAAGGTCCTCGCAGCGTCTAGAACCGGCTGAAGCGTGGGTTCTCTCACCTCTAGCCGCCATGGACAGGTGCCCGGACCCCTGGTCTGCCCAGCGCCCTGCGGGGAGGGGGGACCGCGCCCGGATGCCGGAGATGGAACTCATGGGGACGTGCTCCTCCGCTTCCAAACGGCCGCCTTGCACCAACATCACCGGCCTCTCAAAAAGTAAAAATAAAAAAACCTCAGAGACAAGTGCTGGTCACGCGGCGCCTCAGCTGTTGGACCCCCTCCCTGTGTTGCCCGACATGTGTGCGCGGATCCCCGCCTCCCTTCAGGGCATTTAAACCACAGCTGCCCTCGGAGCCCCTTCGCCCTCTGGTTTTCCCTGCCCTGGAGAGGAAGGCTGCACCCCCCACCCCGTGGCCCGCCGGTGCCTTCCGCCTCGGCCCATGGGGACGCTGGTGGCCAAACTGCTCCTGCCCACCCTCAGCAGCCTGGCCCTCCTCCCCGCCGTCAGCATCGCCGCCAAGAGGCGCTTCCACATGGAGGCCATGGTCTATCTCTTCACCATGTTTTTCGTGGCGGTGAGTCTGGGCTGGGGTGGGGTTTGGGGGGACCCGATGGGCACCCCCCACAGGTGGAGCAGAGGGGCTGTCTTCCCCCTCCCTCCGTTTCCCCGTTGGTGCCAGGAAATCACTGGGGGGATTGGTGTGAGTGAGGCCAAGCCCCTCCCCGGGGGCCAGGTCAGCCCTCTGAGGGGCCAGGTCCGTCCTCTGAGGGCAAGGCCTTCGGAGCCCTTTTCTGGCCACCGTGGCTCCCGCCCCCGCTCCCCCACCCCCTCCCGCTGTAAGGAGAGGGCGCTGAGCAGGGAGGACAGGGGGGCAGGCCCAGGAGGGGTGAGCGGCTCAGGGAGTGTGCTGGGCCGGGAGCCCGCCTCCAGGATTGTGGGGCCGCCCGTTCAGGGGCCTCCTGCTCGGGACTTCTGTGTCCCCGTCGTGGGGTCCTTCTTTCTCTTTCTAGGGTCCCCTCCCCCACGCCGTCTCCCCGTGGGTCTCTCCCCGGCCGGGCTGCTCTTACTGGTCCTCTCTGCGCCCTGCTCTCTCCCTGCATCGACCCTTCTCCTTTCTCTGTCTTTCTGCGTCCGCTTGTCTCAGTTTCTGGGATCCCATCCCCACAGAACCTGTGTCTCCCTCCGGCTCTGTGCCCCTGACCCTCCATGTGGCTCTCTGTCTGTCTGTCTGTCTGTCTGTCTCCCTGCCTAAGCATCTACCTATCCAATCAATCCTCTGTCTGTCTGTGTAGCTACCTCCCGAAGCAGTCACCCCCCACGCATCTGCCACCTCTCTCCGTCTCAGTGCCTTCCTGCCTCCCGTCTCTGCTCCCCTCTGAACCCCGCCCCTGCGCCCGGACTTGCTGGACTCGACTCGCCAAGTGGCTCCTCTGCCTTCCTGGGTCAGCCTCCATCAGACCCGGGGAGGCTGGCGTCCCCTCTCCTTCGAGCCGCGCTGCCCGGCCTGAGAAAGGGCACGCCTCCCTCCCGGGCCAGCCTCGGCCCCCAGCCGCGGGGCCTCCAGGGGCGAATGCCAGGGTGTGGGGGCAGCGGGTGGTGAGTTCTGTGGGCACCGTGTGCTGGCAGACTCGTGCCCTGCGTGGGGCCTGCAGCGAGACAGGCTGGGAGCCCACACGCTGGTGCCGGCCGGGGCCTGGGATGGGATGGCATCCCTGGGGGCTCGGCCCTCCGCCTCTGGGTGCGGGAGGCCTCAGCGTCCAGGGCGCGGCCTTGCCCTGTGAGCCGGGGTTGTGACTGCGTATTCGGCAGATGAAGAAGCTGAGCCGCGTCTGGCGCGCACCAGGCGGGCGCCGAGCCCTGCCAGTGGCTCCTCGCGGACCCCGGCTCCGGTGAGAGCCAGGACGCCTATTTGAGAGGAGACACGGGCGCGTTATGGACACGGGACTCCTGAGCGGGGACCAGGGTCTCAGGGCTGGGGCGGGGCCGGGGGTCTTGTCGCTCAGGCCCCTGTTAGACCAGCGGGGGCACCACAGGCCCCGCCAGCCTGCCCCTCGCCTCCCGCCCGGCTGAGCTGGCCCCACAGCTGCGTCCCCACCACCGCCCCACCCTGCCTCGCCCGCCTCGCCTGGCCCCACCCAAATGGCAGGGGCAGCTGCCTCCGGTGACAAATGTCCTCGGGCCTCACAGCCACACCCGGCCCCTTTCTTGGGAAGCCCTGAGCAGCATCGCCAGGTCTGTCTCCCACGTGCTCCTCCCGTGTCCGACCAGGACCCTCCGACAGTTGCCGCGTCCGTGCTGGACCCCTGGCTCCAGGCTCTGTCACATGGAGTCTGGGGGCCCAGCCCACAGAGCGGGCATTCTTGTCCCCGTTGGACAGCAGGGGCCTGAGCGGCCACGCCGCTGGCCGAAGCTCATAAGCAAGGACCTGTGAGCGTGGCCCCCAAAGATCGCTCTCTGCCACCAGGCCCCCAGCCGCACCCGCCCCTGCCAGCCCCGCGCTGGGCCAGGCCTGCCCCTGCACCCAAAGGTGAAGGGGGCCCTCACCTGCCCACCTGCCCAGCAGAGACGAACCGAGCAAGGCTTCATGGGGTGGCCCCTCCGGGACCAGCTCTCCTTAAGCCACTCCAGACCCTGCCCCCCTGCCCC
>PVJC01031649.1:0-20452 GCA_004026665.1 Murina feae | reverse complement strand
TGACAGTGGTGGCGGCGATGGTAGTGGTGGTGATGGTGATGGTAATGGTGTGACTGTGTTTGAATTTCTAAATGCCTCTCATAACCTGCCAAGTAGTTATACTGCTATGCACACTCATCCATTCAACAAGCTACCTTGACACCCATTTATGACACCAATTTGAATGAGTCGCTGTTATGAGCCACATCCTCTGATGGCTCTGGGTAGCAATGCATAAGGTCTGAGCTCCAACTCGCTCCCGACAACAGGTACACAGGAAGCTGAGGCCCTAAAGGTCAAGTAACATACTAAGGTCACAGGGCCTTGTACTAAGAATCAGACTCTGAAAACGGGGTTTGTGTCTCCAAGCCTGCCCTCTTTTCTCACACCTGCTACCTCTAACGGGCCCCCTAAGTTCACAGCCCATGTTTCTACTGACATCGCCTTAGGTCACTCGCCCCCAGGCCAACCCACAGACCCAGTGGCCTGTCCACTAGCAGAGGTCCAACCTCCACTTTCCTCAGATGTACGTCTCAATCCAAACCCTACTATGAAAATCTTTTTTTTCACCCTCACCCAAGGATATTTTTCCATTGACTTTTAGAAAGCCTAAGAGAGAGGGAAAGACAGGGAGAAACATCGACGTGAGAGAAGCACATCAATTGGTTGCCTCCTGCACAAGCTCTGACCAGGGCCCGGGCCAGGGAGGAGCCTGCAACCAAGACCGTGCCCTTGACCAGAATCAAATCCATAAGCCTTTGGTCCACAGGCCTATGCTCTATCCACTGAGCCACACCAGCCAGGGCTCCAAACCACAAGTTCCTCCGACTTCTGAGAGTCGGAGGCTGGAATGTAAGAGGCGTCATTAAAATTCCTACGTCACCTCCTGCCTAAAAGAGCAGCAGCAGAAAGTCGGCTCTCGGAGGAGCCCCTTCCCCCTGGCTGCCGGCACCTGGAAGAGACCGGTCTCACAGAGCACCTCTTCCCGCTGTGGAAGCAGACAAGAAGTGGCTCCCAGACCCTGTGAGCACTAACCGAGCCCTCTTTGCTTTCGCTCCGCTCACACACAAAGGTGCCCCTCAGGTCATCTGGAACAGCGATGCTGCTGCTCATACCTCCACCAGGTTTGACAGTTCCCTAAGCTCCTAGGGGGGGTGCTCCATGGGGGCGACAGGACCGTAAGTCTGCTCTCTGCGCCGGGGAACCCTGGGTCGTTTTTGCCAACAGGAGGAGGCACTCAAGGCCATACTCCCTTCGTCTTTCTTGCCTGAATCGTCCAAGTTACCCAAAGCAGCTGAAAATACGAGGCAGTGCTTGTCAAAGCAGCTCACAGACTCGAAAATGTTACACAGAACACTTTTGGGGGGAAAGCTCCCCAAGAAATAAACATGTAGGCAGCGCGCCAGCACACCAGGAAAACAAAGCACTTATCGGCAGGTGTTTGAAACCACGCGCCTCGTCTCCCCCTCTTCCCCCCACTCACCAGCCTGAGGTCCTTGGAGAAGAGCTTGGAGAACCACTGGTTGTATTCCAGGGCAGCGATGATGGGGATCAGGTCCCTGGAAGCAGAAATAGCGAAGCCCACGCTCTTACGACAGCCAAGATCCACGCCGTCGGCGCCCCGCGGGCTCAGCAGACACAGCCCTGGCTCCAAGCTGGAGGGAGAGTGGACGGAGGGCCCTCACCTGTGATCCAGGTGACTGAAGTCCTGCAGGTTCAGCTCCCGGGTGTCCTGGGTCAGATAGATGGTGTCCACATCCTGTCGGAAACACAACACAGTCGTGTGAACAGTCCGCGTCGGTGGGGGGGGAGCAAGAGAGATGCAGAGGCAGACGACACGGGCAGATTCGTACGTGATCTGAGCAAGGAAGACTGTGAGCAACAACGAAGGGAGAGGACACAGAGACACAAGCCAGACAGACGGTGAACTAGTGTGTGTGTGTGTGTGTGTGTGTGTGTGTGTGTGAGTGTGAGTGTGTGTGTGTGGTAGTTTGTATGAATGTGTGTTTGTGTGAGCATGTACTAGGTTGTGTGTCTGTGAGTGTGTATGTGTGTTTTGTGTCTGTGATTGTGTAAATGTGAACGGGTGTGTGTGTGCGTCTGTGTCTGCGAGTGTGCATGTGAGTGTGCACACTGCACACAGGCACACTCACCCACTGCACTTCCTCCCTGTACGGGAACCCCAGCCAGTCGCAGACGCAGGCGTACATCTGAGAAAACCCGCCTGGAACAGAAGCAGACACGGGAAGTGACTGTGAAGCTGAAACTGAAAAGCTCCCACGAGACCGGAGCTGACGGGCGGCTCCTTCTCCACTTGGGAACCAGGATGCACTCGTGGGAGGGGTGGGCGGGCGGGCGTGGGACGTGTTAGAGCTTAAGTACAGCCTCCGTCCACCGCCTGCTGATCACCGCTTCCCGCTGACCGCACCCACCATGCGCACGGGGCTGCACCTCACGGCCCGGGGGGGCCCCACGCAGCCCGAGAGCCAGTCGAAATGTGCTCACCACAGGGGCCCTGCTCGGCCGCCGGCTGGCTGTCCCACTCGGCCTGCAGGCTGGCCAGCCGCTCCGAAGGCTCCATGGACACCCTCTTCATGATTTTCCTGCAAGAGCACAACGACGAGGGGTGTCAGAAACCACGTGTTCAGGCTGCACCCAGAGGTCTATTTTCTGAGAGGCCGTTATTTTATTTTTTAATATATTTTCACTGATTTCAGAGAGGAAGGGAAAGAGAAATAGAAACAGCAATAATGAGAGAGAATCATCAGTCGGCTGCCTCTTGCACACCCCCTACTGGGGATCAACTCTACAACCGGTGCCCTTGACAGGAATCGAACCTGGGCCCTTCAGTCCGCAGGCCGACGCTCTATCCACTGAGCCACACTTGCTAGGGTGCCACACTTGGCTGAGTTTTCTGCACAAACCATGACCACCTCATCACTTCACAACCAGGACATCCGCCTCTCCCTCCCAAACCTGGCACCACGCAGTTCAAGGTTGCCTGTGCCCCTCATGGTGCCAACCCACCAGACCACTCTGCCCCGAGCGTGCCCGATGCCCAGGTTCACTGCGCCAAGCCCTCTGGTTCTGGGCTCCCCGGGAACCTCACCCACCTTGCTCTGTGCTCTCCTCCTCGACTCCACTGCTACATCTCAGGCTCACTATCGGGACACTTTCTGTCCAGGGCCCTCGTCACAGCCAAGCCTCAGCCCACGGTGACACTGTGACCCTCACACCTGCTGGGCCTGCCGCCCGGCCCTTCCCTCCAAGCTCCAGTCCCCCCGTCTCACAGGCCCTGATGTCCCTCCCGAGACAACCTGCAGGTCAGGCTCAGCGTTCCTGACATAGGTGATTGCAGCTTACCCTCAAAAATACCCACCCAAGGAGGCGCTCTGGCCTCAGGGGCAAGGGAGATGGGTCAGGTCGTTGTGGGGCAAAGTGGCTCTGTCAAGTGAGCCATGTGGCTGACTCGGATGTGAGCACAGCGTGGTGGGTCCCAGGTGCCAGCATTCTTTGATCCCATCACGTTAACCTGTACTGGCCCAACAGCACCAGAGTCTCTGGGGGAGAGGCTGGGTTCGCTCATGCATTATTCCTACATGGCGTCGCCTTCAGAGCATCAGGGGCTCATCTTGTTTAAAAAGGTGGAGAGAACCCCTAAGCAGCTGTCAAACTGGAAGACGGGGGCCCAAATGTAGTGTGATGTGTTGGGACACAACTCTGAGGCAACTAAGTTTGTGTGTGTGCTGTACTGAGCACATTTCCGTACAGAAGGAATGTTAAACCTGTGTGTTTGGGGGGGAAAAACACACAAATATCCACACCCACCCTAGGACGCGCTCCCCCTCATGGAAAAGCGGCACGCTCCCCAAGTACAAACCTGTTCCCCCAAATCCTGAGCTTACCTGCCTAACAGACATACACAAACACGCCCTGACATCCACAGGTGTATTTCAGAAAACCGAGAGGAAAAGGAAAAGAGGCAGTTATGTTTACGTTCGTTTTGGGTTTTTTTAGGTTTCCTCTTACTGATCAGAAAATAAAACACAAAGGAATGGCGTTCTGTCCTCATTAACCTGCAGGCGACGCCCGCACACCACGCCTTGGCCCCGGGCACCCACGGAGCGCTGGGCGAAGAGGTCCCACGGGAGAATCCCACAGCAGGAACCTCACCCCAGCGCCTCAGCGAAGCGGGCAGAGCCGCACAGAAAACCTCAGCCGTGGAGCAGGAGCTGAGTGGGAGGAGGCCAGCCCTCACCCACTCGACCCCCGCCCCCGGGACTCACACGGGAGACAGGCCGGGAAAGATCCTCCGCAGGCAGGAGCCCACGTGGGCCAGCACCTCGCTCACGTCCTCTGGGGCCACCATCCTCAGGGACAGGCTGTACTTCTCCGTCTCCACGGTCATCTGCAGGGGGGCGGGCAGGGACCGCGTCATCACAACCCCGACCCTCGCATGGGGGGACTGTAAGGGACAGAAGAGAATGCCTGCCCGGCCCGCGGGGCTCAGTGGTTCATCACTGACCTATGACCCAGGAGGTCACAGTTCGATTCGAGGTCAGGGCACAGGCCCGGGGTGCGGGCTCGATCCCCCGTGTGGGGCGTGCAGGAGGCAGCCGATCCACGATTCTCTCTCGTCATTCACGTTCCTCTCTCTCCCTTCCTCTCTGCAATCAACTTTAAAAATTTAAAAAAACAATGAGGCCCTGAGGTTGGAGGATGGGTGGGAGGTCCCATGCCAAGCAGCAGTAGTTGGGGCCCTGGTACCCAGGCTCCTGACCCCCTCAGGGCTGCTGGCACCCCAGCGGCCTCTGAAAGCTGCTTCTGAACCCCAGTTCTGGAAACAAGTCCTGCCTGGAATGTGCTCCGACACCCAGACATAAAAGAACACCCTGCTGGATCCCTTTCTACGTCACTTCCCACCTGCTCTAGAAACCTGTTGTGACTATATGACAGGAGTTCGTATTTCTTTAAGAAAAAAAAATATATATGTTTTGATTGATTCCAGAAAAGGAGAGAGATATAGAAACATCAATGATGAGAGAGAATCATGGACCAGCTACCTCCCACACGCCTCACACTAGGGATCAGCCCACAGCCCAGGCCTGTGCCCTGACCAGGAATCCAACTGTGACCTCCTGGTTCATGAGTCGACACCCAACCCCTGCACCACGCCGGTTTTGGTAACTAGTTGTTCCCGCGGTTACTGAGAAGGCTTTCCTCGCCGGAACCAGCCCCGACCCTGCCCGCGAGGCCCCTTCAGCTTCTCTTCGGAACCTCCGGCCCCTCGTCTTGCTTTTCCACATTCTCTCAAGAAATGTTCCCGTGAGACCAACCAGAGGATGTTTCTCGGTGTCAGATCCTCAGGGGAGGGATGACCCCGAGGTCCCGTCCACGGTCTCCGTGGTGCACTCACCTGCGTGGGCTTGCTGCAGGTGACGCCTTGAATGTCCAAGTAGCTGAAGGTCAACTCGAGCTGCAGTGAGGGGGGTGAGGGGGGGGACACAGACCTGTGATCAGGGCTAGGACACCGTTCAAGGTGAAAACGCTGCAGTCAGCGACACACCAGCAGCCGGAGGGGGGCTGGCGTGGCTCCGTCCAGCCCCGAGATGGGTCCCCCCTGGACCGTATTTCAGAAGGAGAACTATGTGCTCCCTCCCAGGAAGATGCACCTGGGACAAACCCACTGCGAAGTGCTGGCATTTCTACTCTGGTTTTCCATTCATTTAGGAACAAAGTGTGAAGTGAGGCATCTAAACCCGTTTTTTTCTTTTATTTCAATGTTTGCTTCAGAGAGTCACCGCTGGATGATGTCATGTCCGCTGTCCTTCTTTCTGAACCCTGACCTCTTCGGGGGACACGGACCACTCAGGGAGGCGTCACTCCTCTTACCATCTCCCGTAAGATCCACATTTTGAACGGATTTAGAGAAACACAGTATTCAGGAGTTTTAAATCAGGCTTAACTGAAACACATAAACAAAAGCCCTCTCCCCCCTGCAGGGAGGGAAATGATTTATTTCCTTCTTGTTTTAGCAATAAGGGTCCTTTCCACTCTTCTCCTGGGATCAGCACTTATTTTCCTCAAACCGGTGGCTCGGTTTGGAGCATCGCCCCGTACCCCAAAAGGTTGTGGGTCAAACCATGGTCAGGGCGGTGGGGGAGGCAGCCAATCGATGAGATGTCTCTCTCACTCCCTTCCTCTCTCTCTAAAACCAATGGAATCATCCTCAGTGAGGACTTAAAGAAACAGCAGGTCCAGTCTCCCCTCCCTGCCTTTCTCCTGGACAGCGGCCACTGACCTCCTGGCTCCAGCCTCTCACCCTCCTTCAGACAACGGATCCGGGCCCTTTGGTCTGTCCTCTCCTTCCACCTAGAAATACTGTGGGAGCAAACCAGACCCACACCCCAGCCCTCTGCTCTGCTCCCTCCAATAGGTGGTAGTATCATATATGTGGTGCATGTGTGTGTGTGGGCACATGCATATGTGGGGGTGGGCTGTACCACCCTGTGTATGGTACACACATGTGCACGTAGTTTCCTGGCGTGTGGTATGTACATGTATGTGGTGTTAGTGTGTACGTGTTGTGCATGATGCATGTGCGCATGTGTGCATGATGCATGTTTGTGTGTGCGTCATTTGTGGTGCATTTGTTAGTGTGCACGTGTGTGCGTGTGTGTGTGCAGGTGTGTGCATGTGTGCATGGTGCATGTGTGCGTTGGCAGGAGGAACCTCGGCGCCGGCACTCACCTTGGAGGGGATCCGCGCTGTGAGCAGGAAGGCCCGGCAGGACGTCAGCACCTGCGGGGAGCGGAGCGTCAATCTGGGCTGTGACACCGGAGCGGGTCGGGGCGCGGGACCCGCCGTCCGTCCGTCAGTCTCTCCCGGCTGCTGCCCACCTGCGCCGTGTCCCTCCACGTTCCCGCCTCCCCTGCTCCCGGCAGACGCTGCCCGCACCCGCGTCTCCCATCCTCCTTCGCGCCAGCCTGCACCGCCCATTTCCCAGCATCCTCTGCGCCCCACGCCGTTTGCGTCACTTACGCCATTTGCGTCATTTACGCCGTTTGCGACAGAGACGCCGTCGCAGGAGGAATGCGGCCTCCTGGACGAGACTCCGCTACGAGCGTCGGACAGAGACGCGAACAAAACGAGGGCCCTCCCGTCCGAGGGCGGAGCCACACCGGCCAAGGCTCCTTTCTACGCTTTTCCTTGTGAACCGCATCCCTCCTGGCTGTTTCCTTTCCATCCTCCAGACCACGCCGCCATGACGGGCCTGCGCCATCGCAGCCGGGGGACCGAGAAGGGGCCCCAGGACCCCTCATCGCCAGGCCCCTGCGCCCGCCGCTCCCCCAGGCCCCGCCCCGCACTCCTGCTGAAAAGGTGTTCACTGCAAGGTCAGGGTCATCGGGGTCACCGCCGGGCGGGCTCTCTCCTCCCTCCCACAGCCCCCCTCCAGGGCCTGCCGATTGGAACAAGCGCCCGGGACGAGCTCTAAATCCCGCATTTGCAGAGGCTGCGGCCCAAACCCGCTCAAGTGCAGAAGGCAGGCTGCGCTCCATCCCAGGAGGGCGTGCAGGAGGCCGCCCATCCACGACTCTCTCATCGCCGATGTTTCTCTCTCCCCCGTCCACTCTGAAATCAACCAAAATATTTTTTAAAAATGAAATGTTAATTTCACCACCTTCTTTGCCAAATCTGCTAACGAGTGGCAAGTGGGCCTGAAGCTCCCCGCCTCCGTACTCCCTGCCAGACGTGCTAACGAGCAGGAGCAGGAGAGTCTGCGGCCCCAGGACCCGAGAGGAATCAGGGTGAAACCGCGAAGGCGGGCTTGTTAAGACTGGGCCGTCTGCACCGCAGAAGGCGGTTCTGTCAGCACCGCCTGCCCCAAACGCCAAGGTGAGACATCCCCAGCCGCTCATTCCTCCGTCAGGCCGGCAGAGGCGTGTCATGCTCCCCACCAGCGAGAACCCCCCAAAATGTTCCCACCACCTGCCCTTCTCCCGGGCGAATCTACGTTCCCAGGGCCCGGGAGAGGCGCACCCCGGAGGTGCCAGCCAGTGTGGCCGAAGGACGCAGGTGGGTGACCAGGAGGGGACTCAGCGTTTCCCACTCACTGTCCCCGTTCCCAGCCCTGGTCCCCCAGGACCACACCGCACTGTCACCCAGGGAAGCTTCCGGAACATTAATGCACCTGCATCACTCAACTACCTGACTCCATTACTGACGTCCTCACCGCACCGGCAAGCCAGAGTCCCAGCCCGTCCTCGCTCTCGGCCGCGTGGCACCCCAGTGAAATCCCACGTCTAAACGTCTCCTCCCCAACCCCCACCCAGGTGCCTCGGTGACTGCATCTTCCCGAAAGGCCCCACCCGCCTACCTCGGAGCTTAGCTCTCTGTTAATAACTACGTTGGTGTCCAGCGGCCCCCCAGACGATGACTTCTCTACGGAAAGACTGTCTTAGTCATCACTGCGTCCCCCACATGGAGCAAAGCGCTCCACACACAGCAGGAGTAGGAACACGGGGTGTTTGGATGGATGGATGACGAGATGCAACAGAATTACATCCACTCAAAAAAAATCACAGGCAGCCTCACCGAGGATGTGTTTATTGATTTGAGAGAGAAGAGGAGGAGGGGAGGGAGAGAGAGAGAAGCGGGAATCAAACTCACAACCCTTTGGTGTATGAGAGGACACTCTAACCAACCGAGCCACCAGGAGGGGACAGCCCCGCTTTTCAAGATGATCACAGTAGACTTGCCCAGAGAAAGCAAGCACAGACCGACTGCGTAACAAGGTCCTCCCGCGAGCAGCAGCGACGGCAGAGGGGACACCTCCCAGGGCCACGAGGTTGGGGCAGCCCTAAGAACCGGCAGGTGTGGGTTCTCTGCTCCAGAGGTAACCGTCTGAGAGCAAATCTAAAAACAGAAATGACTTTCAGCCCGGCCCGCATGGCTCAGTGGTTAAGCATGGACCTATGAACCAGGAGGTCCCGGTTCAATTCCCGGTCAGGGCACGTGTCCTGGTTGCAAGCTTCATCCCCAGTGCGGGGCCTGCAGGAGGCAGCCGATCCATGATTCTCATCATTGATGTTTCTCTCTCTCATACTCTCTCCCTTCTTCTCTGAAATCAAAATAATATTTTTAAAAAACACACAGAAATAGAAATGATTTTCAGGGAGTGCTAAGAAAAAACAGGCAGGGGTCGGTCATGCCAGGCCTTCGCCCAGCAGTGCTGGACGGGCCCACCCCCAGGGATCACGTTCCTTCACACCCCCTCCCGCCCCTCTGCCCAGCAACCCCACCCCGTCGGCAAGGCCCCGATGGCTCCGTCCCAAGAACTGGAAGCGCGCCTGGACACAGAGTTTTTATGCTGCGTGTTTCTCCACGATGAGAACACCGCCCTCCGCAGCCTGGCACGGCTGGGCTATAATTTCTTAGGAGAACTGACAGAAATTCGGAAAGTGTGAATTCAGGCGACTGAGTCAAAGCGAAAAAAGGGCAAGAAAACACGGCTTCTTGACTCAAGACAGAGTTGGGACAGGGCTGGGCCCACTCGCTTCCAGCTGCCTCCACCACCTTCCTCCCTCCGATTAGGAGCCGGCTCAGGGTCCGGTCCACACCCGCAGGCCTGTGTCTGCTGCCCATTAGGATGCGAGGTCATGACGCCAGGGGGCACTTGGCTCCATAAGCAGCTGGGTATTTGGGGGAAAGCCCTCCATCTTGGAAATCCCGGGTCTGGGGGAGCTTCCCCATCCCGACAGATGGTAATGGAATGTGCTACTTACTGCTGGTTATTAGGGTTTTATTTGTAGCCTCCAAGTTGAAATCTACCAAAAACATGCCTCCCAAGAAACGGGAAAAGGAAACCGAATGATAAGGAGACATGTTCTGGCTCTAATTCAGGCCACGACATTCTTCACGTCCAGGAGAGCCCTTAGGGACCAGAACAAGTTCCATGGATGTGAAAAAAGAAAAAAAAATGTGCCTGAAGAGGGTGAGAAACCAAAGGCTCTGCTACCTGGAGCCGGGCATCGGGCCACACAGCACCTGTCTAACGCAGAGTAACATGCCGGCTGAGCACTGAGTGACACGCAGGCCACAGCGAGGGCTGGGTGGGGCGGAAAGCGCAGAGAGAGCCCTGAGGCTGCGCCCCAGGAAGTGCCCTGGAAAACCAGCCATCCCAGCCCAGCCCTTCGCAGGGGACGCAGGGAAGAGGGTGAGAACGGAGGCCTTGACCCTGACCTGCCCCGTCACACCCGCCCATCAGACCTGCCTCTGTCACACCTGCTCCTGCACCCCCAGCTTCAGGCCTTGGAAGGAAGCCAAGCCCAGGCTCACAGCTGCCTCCTCAGGGCCCAGGCTCTCCTGCTGCCAGGAGGCCTCACCTTCCTCCGGAAGGACCTGGTGTCTTCCTGCCCAGCCCATGCTCTTCTCTCCATCTCCCCAGACTCCACGCACCCTCCTGGTCCCCTCCAAATCCCACACAGGGGGCCTGGCTGCTCAGAGGGGCCCGAGCACAGAGCCTGCGGTGTCCACCACGCTCCCTGTGGTCTGCCCACCCAGGTGCCAGGGGCTGGCATCTGTCTCCTGAATCTGCACCTGTGTCTGTGGCGCCCTAGGCCGTAAGCTTCTAGACGGCAGAACATGCACTCCATGTCTCTCCCACAGAGGCCAACGGTGGCACCACAGACGGGTCAAGAGTCAGGCCCCTGCTAACTGCTTGGCCTGGTTATCTTGTCTGATTCTCAAACCCCCCCTCAGGGCAGCCCTCACCGCCTCCTCTCGGTTTGCACACCAGGAAGCTGAGACCTGAAAATGTGACCTTTGCCGGAGGCCACACAGCTGGGCCAGGCTGAGCCAGGGCTCCCTGCGAGTCCGTCTGATTCCAGGTGCACACGACCTCCCCCCGAAAACCCGCACAGAGTTGGGTTCCACCCTTGGCAGCCCTGTCCTTCCACTTCCTGCCCCAGGAAGGGTCCAGATACGGGCACTGCCACTCAGCAGGTGGGACGGCGACGCACAGAGCACCCCGACCTGCCCCCAGCTCCTCACTCTCGGAGTCTGCAGACCCTGCAGACCCTTTACAGCTGCTTCCTTTTTTTCCAATTACGTGATGACACTCATGGAATCTTTTTATATATTTGTTATCGATTTCAGGAGGGAGAGGGTGAGAAACGTCAATGATGAGAGAGAATCATCTATCTCTCCTGCACGCCCCACGCTGGGGATGGGCCCACAACCCGGGCATGAATCCCGACCCGGAATCAAACCGTGACCTCCTGGTTCAGAGGTCAACGCTCAACCACTGAGCCACACCGGCCGGGCTCCCCCCAGCTTTTAAACCCAGCCTTCACCCCAGGCCCCGCACAGACGCAGGCCTCGGTCTGAGCCTGAGGAGAGACTCCTGAAACTTCAGAGAACTGCGGTTGCTTGTGCTCCCGGCGACAGCAAAGCGAGGACGGCTGTGCGATCCAGTGATGCCCAGGCGCTCAGTCCCGCAGAGGCGCTGGCTCCTGCACCGGGGGAGCCGTTCTTGCTGACGCGGCAACAACAACACAAGCCCAACAGCACCCTACACGCCTCCTGCACGCACCGAGCCCTGCCAGACACCCCATCCGTACAGCGTGTTGTGACCGATTCGAAACTGGTCATGACCCGTGGGTGGGACAAGGGACCATGACATCTGCGACGTGAGTGGCCGACGTGCGGTCTCAGCAGTTCCACAGGAGGCGCGCGGACAGAGCCCAGCTCAGGGCTCTCGGGTTCTGGGTCACGGGCACCGAGGTGCCCACTGCTCTGAGGGATGCTCCGTTCGGGCCTGTTTTATCCCCAAACTGCCCACCCTCGTGTTCATTTGAAAACATGGATCTTGCTCGGCCGGCCTGGCTCAGTGGTTGAGCATCAACCTATGAACCAGGAGGTCAGGGTTCGATTCCCGGTCAGGGCACCTGCCCAGATTTTGGGCTTGATCCCAGGGTGGGGCGTGCAGAAGGCAGCCGATCCATGATTCTCTCTCATTACTGATGTTTCTCTCTCTCTCTTTCCCTCTCTTCCTCTCAGAAATCAATAAAAACATATTTATATATATTTTCATTGCAGAATTGAAGAGTGTCGCTCAGCCAACACGTGCGGGGCGCTAAGCAAACCCTGAGCTCAGGCTCCGGCTGGCGAAGGTAAACATTTCTAGGGTCGCTGGCAAGGTTTGATTACCCAGTTCTGCCAGCTCACGGCCCCTACGTCCGGAAGAGCTCCGTGAAGTTGGTCGTTTTCCACGGAAAAGCCGCAGGGTCCACGTGGGCAGGAAGGACAGCGTCTGTCTAGACCGGGGGTGGGGATGTCCAGTCCTGCCGAGGCATGAGGGGTGAGCTAACTCCGTGTTGGACCTGGGGTGGCCGGCTAAGGCTGACTTTCAAGTTGATAACTGTGTGTGGTCCTCAAATGTTATAGATATCCAGATGCCCCTGGAAGGTCCCCCACCCCTGGTCAGGGCACAGGCCCGGGTTGTGGGCTCGATCCCCAGTACAAGAGGCAGCCAATCAATGATTCTCTTTCATCATTGGTGTTTCCCTCTCTCCCGCTCCCTTCCTCTCTCTGAAATCAATGTAAAATAAATTAAAATAAAAATAGCCCTAGCTGGTTTGGCTCAGTGGATAGAGCGTCGGCCTGCGGACTGAAGGATTCCGGGTTCATTTCTGGTCAAGGACACGTGCCTGGATTGTGGGCTCGATCCCCAGTGTGGGGTGTGCAGGAGGCAGCCAATCAATAATTCTCATCATTGATGTTTCTAGCTCTCTCTCTCTCTCTCTCTCCCTTTCTGAAATGAATAAAAATATTTTTTAAAAAATAATTAAAAGAATAAAATAAAAAAGATTCGATGTGTGGACTTAGCAGCGGTGGGCGGGGACCGCTACCTGGACCCCCGCCCTGTGACCACCCTGAGCATCGGCCGCTGGGTGTCCCGGTGCTGCGAGCTCAGCACAGAAAGCTCTGCCCGGGAACCAGCCCAAAGCAGAGCTGGAGGGAGAACACGCCGTTCCTGCCTCCCGAAGGCCAGTGCGACCCAACCTCCCCGCTTCAAAGCTACACGTTTTTTAAAAAGGAAAAGCATACGAAACCTTGTTTGCGCACACAGTTCTCACAGTCCTTGCTTTGAGAAAGGAGAGCTGAGCACGTACAAGAACACACTGTGCGTCCCAGGCCCGGATGGGAGGTCTCGCCTGCGGCCAAGGCACCGGGAGGGAGGCGGGCGCCTCCGGGCTCCCCGCCTGGCCCACGGGCTGTGGCCTTGGCCTCGTTTCCTTGTCCGTGGAGAGAATCACCCTCCCCACAGCGAAGGCTGTAGGAAGCACTGGAAACCGAGGGCTTAGGGGGCCCAGCTTGAAGGCCCGCGTGAACAGGCGGGGGCCCAGAGCGGCTTACGCGGAGTGAAATAAGCCGTCAGAGGAAGACGCATCACGGACTCACTTCCCCGGGGAACCTCATGTGCGCGCACATTAACAACAGAAATGGACCCAGAGCCCAGGAGCAGACTGAGGCGTCTCGGGCGGAAGCCTGGTGGGGGCGGAAGAGATTAGCCAAAGGCCCTGTCGGCACAGATGCACCCCCGACGGACACGGGCTACAGGGAGGGGCAGGCCTGGGGTCAGTGGTGGGGAAAGGGAACATCTGTAACACTTTTGACAATAAAGATAGATTTTTTTTAAAAAAGGTCACAGCTGTGTGAGTCCGTAATGGAGCATGCGTGAAATGACGGAATTACCGAGGAGGACAGATCGCTGTGAGGGGACTGTGGCGGTCACGTGGCTTTTCACGTGCAACGAAACTGCATCGAATTAAACACACACACCCCACCCCACCCCACCCCACCCCACCCCACCCCAGTGCAGGGAACTCCTGCAGATCCTGAGCTAGACGATTGTATCAACGTTAACAGCGTGATTGTGACTTTGTGACATCGCTTTGCAACACGTTATCACCGAGGCAACTGCGAGAGGAACCCAGGGGTTTTGTTATTTCTTACAATTGCATCGGAATCGACACTTCTCTCAAACGAGGGCTTTTAAAATCTCATCGCCTTAAAAACTGCCCGGCGAGTCAGGACGGCCCCGCCAGGGGCCCGAGGTGTTCCCCTCACCTCCAGACCAGGAGGCAGCCGACCCATGACTCTCGCTCCTCACTGATGTTCCTCTCTCTGAAATCAATAAAAATATATTTAAAAAAAAGAAAAGAAAAAGAAAACCTAGTTCTTTCTTGCTACTTCCCCAACATATGTCTAACGTCCTGGAGGTTTTAACACGATACAGGACAAATGGACAGACGGGCGCTGCAGTGTCTGCTCTATTACTACCCACACCTCCGTGCGGCCCGTTCCCATGTCGCTGTGGTCTTTTCGTCCGGCTCTGAACACCTCCTTTTACAACCCGTTTACTGCCCGGCGCACCTTCAGCAAGCCTCAGCCCTCTCCTCACCCCGACGGCCCCGATCCACAGCCCCGGTCAGCTACTTCACTCTCTGCGCGACCCACAGCCTCGCCTACAGCCTCAGTGCCTCCATTTGCCCATCTGTAAAATGGCAGTAATCGCGCCCATCCTTAAAGTTCAAGGGAGGTTGAACAAGAGAGCTCGGGACCGCGCCCACACGCAGCATGCGGATGTCAGCTCCTGCCTGGCCGTGACCGTCCGCCTCCATCTCTCCTGCACCTCCTCCTCTCGGGTCTCGGAGTCACTCACATGTTGGGACTTTCCCCTAATCTCCTCCACTAGAATCATTTACAAATATACGTGGTCAGAACACGAATGGTTGAGAGTCCCTAGTTTTCCTGAATTCTGAACTCTGATCTGTCCCTTAGCCAAGACGGGTTGGCTGATGGATTGATTGATTTCAGAGAGCAAGGGAGAGGGAAAGAGAGAGAAACATCAGTGAGGAGAGAGAATCACTGATCAGCTGCCTCCTGCAGGCCCCACACCCGGGCCTGTGCCCTGACCGGGCTTGAACCGTGCCCTCCTGGCGTCCAGGTCGACGCTCAACCCCTGAGCCCCGCCGGCCGGGCCTTCGCGGCGTTTTTTAAAAACCACAGCTTCCTGGACCGTCTTCGTCGGCATTTGTCCTGGGGGTTCTTCTGATGGCCCACCGCCCTGCATCCTCCTCGGACCAGGGGGACCAGTGCCCTCTCCCCGTGGCCAACGCCCTGCGTTGTAAACACACACGCTGGGGTTCGAGGTTCAGCCTGAACCTGCAGGACGAAGCCCCACTGACGGGCCTCGCTGGGAGTGACGCCGCTGGTCTTGGGGCTCTTCGAGGATCAATCTGCGGACGAAGGAGCCGGGACACGCCTTCTAACAGCCCGTTAGTCATCTGGGACGACCGGCGAGGGAGGCTGTGGCCGGCAATGAGCAGTCACACTCAGAGCCGTGTGACCAGCACTGGCGCAAGAGCAGCTCCACGCCGACCCGACCGTGTTGTCGGAAACTGAGGGGGGCCGTCACGAGAAACCCTCCTCCGCTGCGTCCTCACCTTCTTCCTCACCGTGCAGCCTGAAAACTCAGTGACACCCCCACACAGCTCTGCCCGCCAGCCCTCCCTCCACTGGGGAGAGGGTCACACTCAGACGCTCCACCACATTTCCACGTCAGTCCTACGCAGAAACGGCCCCTGCCTGACAAGACTGAAGAAAACACCTTAAATTATAAGTCATGGCCCGGCCGGCGTGGCTCAGTGGTCGAGCAGCGACCTGTGAACCAGGAGGTCAGGACACAGGCCCGGGTCGTGGGCTCCATCCCCAGAGGGCGGCGCGCAGGAGGCAGCCCATCAGTGATTCTCTTCCATCACTGATGTTTCTATCTCCCCCTCCCTCTCCCTTCCTCTGAAATCAATAAGATAAAGAAAAAGGAAAAAAAATAAGGACTGTGATCCGACGGGTCGCCAGGGACACAGGCTCCGGGGCAGAGTTCCGCAGGAGAGTCACAGCGAAGGGCGCAGGGCCATCCGGTCACGTCCAGCACCACTGGGCACTCAGAGCTGCGGGGCTTTACGCACTGCGCCCTTTGATTAAATGTTTTTTATATCTTTTTTAAAAAATACGTTTTTACTGATTCCAGAGAGAGGAAGGGAGAGGGAGAGAGAGACTGGAGCATCAGTGATGAGAGTCATGGATCGGCTGCCTCCTGCACGCCCAGCACTGGGGGTCGTGCCCTGACCAGGAATTGAACCCTGACTTCACGGTTCGTAGGTCAAAGCTCACCCCTGAGCCAAGCTGGCCGGGCTTTTGTATCTATACTGAGTCAAAATATTAGTCCCTAAGTGAAAAGTGTTCCAGAACTCTCCGCCACATCACGTCCACTCCGACCAAACAGCCTTCTTGTTCCAAGCGCATCTCCCAGTGTTTTATTTCAAAGGCAACAAAGAGGCATTCACTGCGCTGTCCTCGTCCCCAGGCCTCCTTCATTACCGGGGAGCCTCCCTCGCCCCCACTGTTCCCGCTACTACGGCACCTTTCAGAGACGCCACACGGTCCCCCCGCCACGCGGCCAGCACAGACGTGGGGTCTCTCGGCGGGGCTGGCTGGTTACACACTGCGGGAGGAGACCCCTGACATTCAACTTTTTAAAAACATATATTTGCATTGATTTCAGAGAGGAAGACAGACACATCAATGATGCGAGAGAATCGTGGATGGGCTGCCTCCTGCACGCCCCACACTGAGGACCGAGCCTGCAACCCGGGCCTGTGTCCGGATCGGGCATCGACCTCTGACCTCCTGGTTCCTAGGTCAACGCTCAACCACTGAGCCACTCGGGCCAGCTTGGCATTCGACGTTCTAGAGTCAGCCGAGATCTCCGCTTCCTTGAGGCCTCTGCATCCGGGCGTGAGAGGGCATGTGCCCAGGCCTACGACACACGCGAGGACACAGGCCCGTCAAGCCAAGAACGCCCCTTCCCTCTTCGCGAATGTCACGTGGGTGTTAAACCGTCGGTGAGACATGACACCAAGAGCAGAGACGAGCAAACGCTGGAGGCGGAGCCACCGCCACCCAAGTCTGAGCAGATGCGGCGGTCACTCGGTCACTCGGGAGGGGAGTGGGCCGTGAGGAAGCGGAGGAGCGCGCGGGGCAGCTCTCCGCGTCCCTACAGCACAGATGAGCGATGAGCGCTGGCCCCCGCCGACCCTGTGACGTCACAGCCACACAGGGGTTCTCATGCTCCATCTCCACAGGGTCCCCGAAAGGGCAGCTGAGCCGAGACTGCGGGTCTGTCCGCAAAGAACAGAGCGGAACGCCAAGCTCCTGAGTCCGAGGGGGACACAGACAGCAAGGCTTTCTTTTTGGTTTGTTTTTCTTTATTTTTTTAACATATATTTTTATTGATTTCATAGAGGAAGGGAGAGAGAGAAAAACATCCATGATGAGAATCATTGATCAGTAGCCTCCTGCCCGCTCCCTACTGGGGACCGAGCCCACAATCCAGCACGTGCCCTTCACCGGGATCGAACCCGGACCCTTCCGTCCTCAGGCTGACGCTCTATCCACTGAGCAACACTGGCCAGAGAGACACCAATGCTGGGAATAGTGTTCGAAAGGCCACACCTGGAACAGTGGCTGAAACCGATTCCTTTCTGGAATAACGCAGGGCACACCTGGGCGGACACTCAAACCAGTGCTCTGAGTTCATGGATTTTACCGACTCCCACCCTCAGCCAGGACCTGGCACCACAGAGGGGCCTGAGGGCATCACAACCAGTAAAAACAGTCCTTCCCCCTTAACGGGGTCAGTCACGGTAACAGAGCGAGGCCCTGGCCCACATGGCTCTGCTGGCTGGTGTCACCCGTGCTCCGAAAGGTCGTCGGTTCAATTCCCGGTCAGGGCACAGGCCCGGGTTGCGGACTTGATCCCTGGTGGGGCGTGCAGGAGGCAGCCAATCGATGTTTCCCTCACATCGATGATTCTCTCTCTCTCTCTCTCTCTCTCTCTCTCTCTCTCTCTCTCTCCCCTCCCTCTTTCAAATAATCAATAAAAAAATGGAAAAAAATCTTAAAATTGAAAAAGCTAATAATAATAGATTAAAACAATAATCTCTATATAAAGGCCTAAGAGACAGAATGATGCACCCTGATCACCAAGGGGCAGGCGCTCAATGCAGGAGATGCCCCCTGGTGGTCAGTGCACGCCCACAGCCAACCTCCTGTGGCAGCGGCCCAACTTCTGTCCGTCCGTCCCTCCGCCAGCCAAGCTCCCAGGGTCCCGATGGGCCCTGACTGGCAGCCAGGCCTAGGGACCGCCCCCACCACCACCAGTGCACAAATTTGTGCACCAGGCCTCTAGCAATGAATGACACTTAATGGTGCTTTCACGAGCAGCTTACATGCACTGACTCTTCTTATCCTAACAACAACCCCAGGAGATTAACAACGTAATTAATCCCACTTCACAGAAGAGGCTGAAGCACAGAGAGGCTAAGCCACCTCACTGGTCCACCATCACACAGCAAGGAGCTAATCTAACACGGGCCTGGGACCACAGGCCACACTCCTCCCCATCAGGTTAGACTGACCTGGCCCAGCCGCGTCGACCAGTGACCTGGAAGGTCAGGGAAGGTCAGGGACCGATTCCCAGTCAGGGCACAGGCCCAGTTTCGGGCTTGATCCTCCTGAGGGGGGCGTGCAGGAGGCAGCCGGTCCACGATTCTCTCTCATTATTGACATGTCTATCCCTCTCTCCCTCTGCCTTCCCCTCTGCAATCAGCAACAAGACGTTAAAAAAAAAAAAAAAAGTTACACTGAGCTGCTCACAGGCCGGTGGGAGGGTGGGAGACGCTGCAGTGGGAAGGGTTTCCTAGAGAAACTCGAGGCGCCGAGTCCTGCGGGACGAAGTGGAGGGAGGGAGGGAGGGATTCCCCACACTTGGGGGCACTGCACAGGCTGCCGGCCACCAGCCGGGACATCTGCCTGGGTATGAGCGACCCATTGTCGTGTTAAACGGCCCACTGGTTCTCCTGGACGTCGTCTCCTCTGACGTGACTAAAAGACCTTTTGTGCCTGGAAACACACTTGACCTTCCTGAGCCTGGCACCGACTGTGGGGCCCACGACGCGCAGCCCCGCAGTCAAGAACAGCTGGACGGACATGTCCTCGGTGACCGGCCGAGTTGGGTCCTTAGCTCAACATCCCAGAAAGTGTCCTCACCCTTTTCGGCTTAATTAACTCAACCACGATTTCCCCGAGGACCGGGGGGCAGAGGAAGGCAAACCGAGGCTCTGAGAAAGGGCCCAGAGCGCACGGGACCTGAGACAACCCTGGGAGAGAAAGCGATAAAGATCCCGAGTTCCTAGTGGACCTGAGAGGGGAGGAGCCAGGAGGGTCTGACATCTGCACTCTGGGACACACAACTTCTACTGAACAGAAACAAGGCCTTGTCGCTTTTGAGAAGAGAAAAGGTAAATAAATTAAACATGCACACTTGCCCAGTGGTGGGTGTGGCTCCATGGTTGAGCACTGACGTACGAACCAGGAGGTCAGGGTTTGAATCCAGGTCAGGGCACATGCCTGGATTGCAGGCTCAATCCCCAATGCGGGGCGTGCGGGAGACAGCCAATCCGTGGTTCTCTCTCATCATGGATGTTTCTCTCTCCCTCTCCCTCTCCCTTCCTCTCTGACATCAATCTAAACTAATAAAAGCGAAATAGTAAAATTAACCGTTTCTCCGAGACAGGGTAAGCCACGCCCACCAGCCAATCAGAGCGGCTGTATGCAAATTAGCCCAGCCAACATGGCGGCCACCACTCCCAGACCTGAGGAAACGTTTAGGCAGCGTCCGTTGCAGCAGGAGCGAAAGCGATACTGTTTTCGGCCCTTGGCGGGCAGGCTCCGAAACATGTTTCAATAATATAACAATCACAGAATCCTCAGGAGCTGAAGGGAACAGCAGCCTGGCCTGCCTTACTAAGAGTAACGAAGTCTCATTATAGACGCTGCGCTGCGAGGTGAAGCAGAGGAGGTATCCTTACCTCAGCCCACCTCAGCTTAAAGGAACAGAAACCTGCGTCCAGCCGGCCTTGCTGGGACGTTGGGTCAATGGGAGCTGTGGGCAGCTTTAAAGCCCCTCACCCAGGCTGGTCAGGCACGCCAGCAGGTGGACATCCCCCGAGGGGTCCCAGACTGCGAGAGGGCACAGGCTGGGCTGAGGGACCTCCCGAGTGCACAGAGCAGCTGCAGGGCGGGACAGTGCAGGACCCAGGACCCGTGATGGGAAAGAGGCGGCAGGGTTGGAGGGCACCGGGAAGCAGGTAAGAGGCGGCAGGGTCGGCGGCCTGCTTGGTGGGCTTCCCAGGCCCTTTGCGGGGCATCGTGGAGCGGGAAAGCAAGGCTGCAGCAGGCGGGGTCCTGCTGGGCAGCTCCAACACCCCTTGGCGGCACCGGGAAGTGGGAAAGGAAGGCAGCAGGGGACGGGTGAGTGGGAAAGAGTTGGCGGCCTGCTTGGCGG
>PVJC01031648.1:5685-20264 GCA_004026665.1 Murina feae | reverse complement strand
CTGAGCACAAATAGGTTTGGGGGAAATTTTGGGGGTGATGGAAAAGTTATAAAGCTGGACTGTGACGATGGTTGCACAACTCTATAAATTTACTAGTGGAAATATGTGAATTTACACCTCAATAAAGTTGTGAAAATGCAACTAGAGATATTACCCTCCTTTAGGTGGCTATAAACATTTTCCTAGTTCAATATTTTTTCCTTAGAAAGATAATCATACATAATAAGACTTATTATACATACTAGAGGCCTGTTTCAGGAAGATTCCTGCAAGAATAGGGCTTCCTGGGGCAGGAGCGAAGAGAAGGGCTCCCTTCTCTGCTGCCTTGGCTTCGCTCCTGTGTCCGCTTCCTTGGCTCCCTCCCTTCTCCACCACTTCGCTCCCTTCTGCAGCCCTTGGGTTCCTTCTACACTATCTTCAGTCTTCTCTCCACACCTGTTTATGCAAATTAACCACCATCTTTGTTGGGTTAATTTGAATACTCATCCTGATTGGCTGCTGGGCATAGTGGAGTGATACCAATTTTCATGTTTCTCTTTTATTAGTGTAGATTAATCATATACTAACAATTTCTAGGAATTCCAATACAAATACTATGATTTGGTGGTATTAATTAGCTCCTAAACTCAATTGACAAAAATTTATTGTGAGGAATAAGGAAAGCAATAATGAAATTTAAGCAAGCTCACAAAGTCACCTGCATGTTGTTAAACACTGTTTCACTTACTCTAGGATGGCAGTTTCTTTTAATAGAATTACCTTGTTTGAACGGAATTACTGATATATGAGTAGGAAGGCATCTTATAAATAATCCTGTCCAACAGCAAAAGCAGTCATGAGAGAGAAGTTCATAGCAGTATAGGCATACTTCAAAAAAACAAGAAAAATCAGCAATAAACTTAACCCTACAACTTAAAGAACTAGAAAGAGAACAATAAGAAAAGCCCAGAATAAGTAGAAGGAAGAAAATAATAGAGCAGAAATAAATAACACAGAGACTAAAAAAACAACAAACAAACAAAAAACAAACAATGAAACCAAGAGCTGGTTCTTTGAAAGGAGAGGCAAATTGATAAGCCATTAGCCAGACTCATCAAGAAACAAAGAGAGAGGACCCAAATAAATAAAATCAGAAATGAAAGTAGAGGAGTAACCACTGACATCACAGAAATACAAAGGATTGTAAGAAAATACTATGAACAACTATATGCCAACAAGCTGGACAATGTGAATGAAATAGACAAATTTTTAGAAAAATACAATCTCCTAAAACTGAATCAGGAAGAGTAAAAAAACCTGAATAGGCCAGTAACAACTGATGAAATAGAAGCACTAATCAAAAAACTCTCACCAAACAAAAGCCCAGGTACAGACAGCTTCAGAAGGGAGATTTAGCAAACATTCAAAGAAGAACTAACACCTACACTCCTCAAACTATTTCAGAAAATCCAAGAGGAAGGAACACTTCCAAACTCTTTATGAGGCCAGCATTATCCTAATTCCAAAACCACAGAAAGACACTACAAAGAAAGAGAATTACAGGCCTGATGAACATAGATGCTAAAATCCTCAAAAAAATATTAGCAAATCACATCTAGCAATTTATTAAAAAGATCATACACCATGATCGGGTGGGATTTATTCCAGGGATGCAAGCCTGGTACAATATCATCTAATGTAATAAAAGAGTAATATGGAAAGTAACCATCACTCTGAGACACCTAAGCTATGCCCACCAGCCAAGCCACACCCACCAGCTAATCAGAGCGGCTGAATGCAAATTAACCCAGCCAAGATGGCAGCTGACAGCCATGGAGCTAGAGAAAACAGGAGTCTTCTGTTGTACCAGGAGTAAACTGTCTGCCTAGGCCAGCTGGGCCTCTGCTCAAGGAAAAAATGTTTCAATTATAGAAGTCACGGAGCTGAAGCAAACAGGAGGCTTCCTGCCTGACTAGGCCTCTGCTCAAAGTAACAAAGTTTCAATTATAGAAGATGAATAAACCCCAGAAACATGATTCCAGCCAGTCTCGCTGAGACATTGGGTCAATGGGAGCTGTGGGCAGCCTAAAAACAGCCCTCAGCCCTTCACTCAGGCTGGACAGGCACCCCAGTAGGAAACCGAGTCCTGAACGGGCTGTGGGCAGCCTGAAAATGGCCCTCAGACCCTCACCCAGGCTGGCCACACCCCCATGGGTGAGGGACCCCACTGGGGGGCTTGGCCAGCCTGCAAACAGCCATCAGCCCCTCACCCAGGCTGACCAGGCATGCCAGCAGGTGGACATCCTCTAAGGGGTCCCAGATTGTGAGAGGGCACAGGCTGGACTGAGGGACCCCCCGAGTGCACAAATTTTTGTGCACCAGGCCCCAGGGATGCAAGGCTGGTACAATATCATCCAATCAATAAATGTGATACATCACAAACAAATTGAAAGGCAAAAATCACATGATCATATGAATAGATGCAGAAAAAACATTCAACAAAATCCAACATCCATCCTATATAATAAAAGCCTAATATGCTAAGTGTCCAGTCGTCCAATCAACCAATCAAAGCATAATATGCTAATGATACGCTAAGGCCACTCAATTGCTCACTGTGATGTGCCCTGACCACCGGGGGCAGACTCTGATTGGTAGGTTAGCTTGCTGCTGGGGCCCAACTGATTGGGACTGAGTGAGATGGGCCGGACACACCCTGGAGCCCTCCTGCAGTCCCTCTCCCTAGCTGGACAAACTCCCGCAGCCCTCCCCAACCCCAGTTGTGCACCGGTGGGGTCCCTTGGCCAGGCCTGCACCCTCTTGCCATCTGGGACCCTTTGGGGTATGTTGGAGAGCCAGTTTTGGCCTCACCTGCAGGCCAGGCCCAGGGACCCCACTGGTGCACAAATTCATGCATTGGGCCCCTTCAGTTTGATAAAAACTCTCAGCAAAGTGGGAATAGAGGGAGCATATCTCAACATAGTAAAGCCATATATGACAAACCTATAGCCAACACCATACTCAATGGGCAAAAACTAAAACCGCTTCCTCTAAGAACAGGAATATGAGATGGGTGCCCACTTTCACCACTCCTGTTTGACATAGTACTGGAAGTGCTAGCCATAGCGATCAGACAAGAAGAAGAAATAAAAGGCATCCAAATTAGAAAAGAAGTAAAACTGTCATTATTCACAGATGACATGATATTATGCAGAGAAAAGCCCAAAGACTCGATAAAAAAACTATGAGACCTAATAAATGAATTCAGCAATATAGCAGGATACAAATTAACGCCCAGAAATCTATGACTTTTATATATGCCAATAATGAACTCACAGAAATAGAAACTAAAAAAAAAAATCCCATTTACCATTGAAACCAAATAATTAAGATACCTAGGAATAAACTTAACTAAGGAAGTAAAAGACCTGTACTTGGAAAACTATAGGACGTTGAAAAAAGAGATAGAAGAAGACATAAGCAAATGGAAGAATATAGCATATTCACAGATTGATAGAATCAACATCATTAAAATACTACCCAAAGCAATCTATAGATTCAATGCAATCCCCATTAAAATACAAACAACATTTCACAAACCTAGAACAAACTCTCCAAAAATTCATATGAAATTTTAAAAAGACCCCAAATAGCCGCAACCAATCCTGAGAAAGAGGAACAAAGTTGGAGGGAATCACAATATTAGATATCAAGCAATATTACAAAGCCACTGTTCTCAAAACTACCTGGTACTGGCACAAGAACAGACATATAGACCAATGGAACAGAACAGAGAACCCAGAAAATGACCCAAGCGATTATGCTCAATTAATATTTAACAAAGGAGACAAGAGCATGCAGTGGAGTCAAGACAGTCTCTTCTCAAATGGTGTTGGGAAAATTGGACAGATACATGCAAAAAAAATGAAACTAGACCACCCACTTACACCATACACAAAAATAAACTCAAAATGGATAAAGGGCCCTCATCGGTTTGGCTCAGTGGATAGAGCATCGGCCTGCGGACTAAAGGGTCCCAGGTTCGATTCCGGTCAAGGGCATGTACCTTGGTTGCGGGCACATTCCCAGTGGGGGGTGTGCAGGAAGCAGCTGATCGATGTTTCTCTCTCATCGATGTTTCTATCTCTCTATCCCTCTCCCTTCCTCGCTATAAAAATATCAGTAAAATATATTTTAAAAAAATTAAAAAAAATGGATAAAGGACCTAAACGTAAGACAGGAATCCATAAAAATATTAGAAGAATCCATAGGCAGCAAAATATCAGACATATATCGCAGCAATATCTTTTCTGATACAACTCCTAAGGCAATGGAAACTAAGGAAAAAATAAACAAATGGGACTACATCAAAATAAAAAGCTTCTGCCCAGCAAAAGAAACAATCAACAAAACAATAAAGTCCATAGTATGGGAGAACGTATTTGCCAATGTTAGCTCTGATAAGGGTTTAATCTCTAACATTTACTGGGAACTCATACAATTTAACAAAAGGAAGATAAACAATCCAATCAAAAAATGGGCAAAGGAACGCAATTGACACTTTTCGAAAGAGTACCTACAGAAGGCCAAGAGACATGAAAACATACTCAAAGTCACTAATCATCTGAGAGATGCAAATGAAAACAGACAACGAGATACCATCTCACACCTATCAGAATGGCTATTATCAACAAATCAACAAACGACAAGTGCTGGAGAGGATGCAGAGAAAAAGGAACCCTCTTGCACTGCTGGTGGGAATGCAGACTGGTGCAGGCACTGTGGAGAACAGCATGGAGTTTCCTCAAAAACTTAAAAATGGAACTCCCATTTGACCCAGTGATACCACTTCTAGGAATGTATCCCACGGAATCAGAAACACCTATTAGAAAGGATATATGCACTCCTATGTTCATAGCAGCACAATTTACAATAGCTAAGATTTGGAAACAGCCTAAGTGTCCATCAGCAGATGACTGGATTAAAAAACAGTGGCACATGTACACAATGAAATACTACGCTGCCATAAAAAAGGAACTCAACATTTGCAATAGCATGGATGGAGCTGGAGAGCATTATGCTAAGCGAAATAAGTCAGTCAGAGAAAGATAAATATCACATGATCTCACTCATTTGTGCGGAATATAATGAACAACATAAACTGATGAACTGAAATAGAGCCAGAGGGGGGAAAATATAGTAGAATATAATAGAAGTAATCCCGTTATTTGCAGATTTTTAATATTTCCTACAACTTTTGTGATATACTATGTTAGTACAGTTTGGGCAATATTATATTTAAAATAGTTTTTCTTAAAATATTAATGTTGATTGCATGTAACTTTGTTATATTTAAAATACTTTTTCTTGAAATATTAATGTTTATTGCATGTACATAAATAAATAATCCAGTCCAATCTCTTTGTTTTACAGGAGAAACAGAGATAAAATGATATGTCCATGGGCACACTTTGAAGTTAATTGTAAAGCTTCCCAGTCTCTTCCAGTCTCCTGACTTTCCTGCTCTTTCTGTGCACTACGGTTTAATTGAACGAATAAAATGGTACAAGATTACAAAAAATAATTACAAAGAAAATGTCCAGGCAACCACTAGGCATCTGATTAATTCTCCATTGTATGAGCGTATCTCTTGTAGCACCAAATTGTTCGTTCCTTTTATATTCTACAAAAAGAGAAGGAAACTACAGAGAACTTTTTTCACATTTATTATCTCATTTGGTACTCAAACCATCCTCATGAAAAGAATTACCTTATTTAATAATTCAGGTTCAAAACTGAGCTTCAAAATATTTAACTTGCCCATTAGAAAGTTTATAACTAATACTGCCAAAATTTTAACACTAAATTTATCTTATTTCAGAGCCCATGGCCATTTTTCCACACTTCTTTAACACCTTAACGCAGGGGTCCTCAAACAGGTGGCCAGTTCACTGTCCCTCAGACCATTGGAGGGCCGACCTATAGTTTAAAAAAAACTATGAACAAATTCCTAGCACACTGCACGTATCTTATTTTAAGCAGGACAGGCAGCAGCGGCAAAAACACCCAGCATGTGGCCCGCAGGCCGTAGTTTGAGGATGCCTGCCTTAACGCAATAATTTCCAAAACAATTTTCAATAAATATTGTTGTGCTTACATCTCCAATATGTAAAATTATGTTTATTGGAAACATCACAAAACAGACATTTAAAAAGGAAAACTAAAAAGAATATGTCTAGAGGTTCAATTTTTTTTTTTTTTTTGCATAATGAGCAAAATTATCTTGCACACCCCAGTGGTCCCACTGTACTGCATCTTTTCCAGTACACATACACCAATTTGGAAACCACTACTCTAGATACTACTCCAGAATTGAACACCATCCTCCTTTAAAATTTCATTTCTGTTCTTGACACCCAACAGCTTTAATTCATGTATTCCTAATTCCATTAATTCTTCTATTAAAGTATTTCTACTCTTACTCTCTTCTAGATTTTTGTAAGCAGGAAACAAAATAATCTCATTTTGTGAAAATCTTATAATCTGGTATTTATAAATTACAACAGACATTTAATAATATTTAATGAACTGATACATAAAGACATGACTTCCTTCAATCTATAAAACAAATGAAAACAGTACTGCCCTAGGAAGAAGGGAAGAGGGTGATATACAAGTAAAAAAGAAAAAGGACAACTAATAAAAAAAATTCAGAATCCACTGTCACAATGCTATCTAACCAATTGTTGTTTTTATTTAAAAAATATTTTTATTGATTTTTTTTACAAGGAGAAGGATAGAGAGAAACACCGATGTAAGAGTGAAACATAGGTCAGCTGCCTCCTGCATGCCTCCCACTAGGATGGAACCCACTATCGAGGCATGTGTCCTGACCAAGAATGGAACCAACAACCTTTGGGTGCACAGGATGACGTCCAAGGAACTGAGTCACACTGGCCCAACCAACTGTGTTTTTAAATTTACTTGAGGCATACCACCTATTAAAATGGCCAAAATCCAGAACCTGGAAATACCAAATTTGGTGAGGATATGAAACAACAGGACCTCTTATTCAACACTAGGAGGAATGCAAACTGGTACAGACACTTTGGAAGATAGTTTGGTGATTCTTAGAAAACTAAACGTACTTTTACCATACAATTCTGCAATCACACTCCTTGGTATTTACCCAAAGGAGTCGAAACATATCTACACAAAAACTTGAACATGGATGTTATAGAAGCTTTATTCATAATCACCAAACCTTGGAAGCAACCAAGACGTCCTTCCAGAGGTGAAAGGATAAACTGTGATATACTCAGACAATGAAATAGTATCCAATGCTGAAAAGAAATGAGCTATCAAGCTATAAAAATACATGGAAGAATCTTAAAATGCACATTACTAAGTAAAAGAATCCAATCTGAAGGGGCTACATACGATCTGATTCCAAACATAAGGTATTCTAAAGCAAAATTATAGAGTAAATATAAAGATCAGTAGTTGCCAGGGATGGAGAGAGGGAGGAGAGGTGAACAGGCAGAGACAGAAAATCTTTAGGGCAGTGAAAATGCTCTGCATAGATTATAGTAATATATATGTCATCACACATTCATCTCAACCCACAGAGTGTACAACACCAAGAGTAAACCCTAAGGTAAATTATGTACTTTGAGTGATTATTACATGTCAAAATAGGTTCATCCCTATAAAAAAAAAAGTACCATTCTGGTGAGTGATGCTGATAATAAGACAAGCTACACATGTGTGGGGTATATGACAAATATTTGTACCTTCATCTCAACCTTGTCATAAACTTAAAACTGCTCTATAAAAAAATCTTTAAAAGATTGCTTAACAACCAAATATGTGAATTTAAAATGACATAACATTGGTGAATGTGAGGGGAATAAGGATCAAATAATACAAACGTAATGGACATATATTTATTAATTATGCAAGTCAATTCTTTTTTAGGCTCTTTTATCTGCAAAATGGAGACAGTTTCTACAACCTTGTATGGTCACTGAGTTTTAGAGACTATGTACATAAAACACCTTGCACATATGGGCTATCAGTGATGTGATAGAAGTTCAGTAAGGACAGCTATAAAATACTATTATTAGAAAAAAACCCATCAAGTAATGTGTAAGACTTATAGCTATAAAATGATAGGAGTTACAAGGCAACCAGATTAATATTCTCTAAAGTTTAACTAACATAATATGCTGTAATTATTGTCACATTCATTTAACTAGTAATTCCCAGGAAGGTACCATGCTACCAAAAGAAAGGCATAAAGTAAGAGAAGCATTTTAAGGCTAAACTCAATTGTAGTGTAAGTTAATTTTAAATACTATAATAGATGATTATAGAAGTGGCTTTTTATTGACAAATGTGAAATCTTCAAGAAAAAGTGTAGTTAACTAAAATCAGTTTAAAATCCAAATAATTTTAATAAAAGAATAAATTTTCATCTATAAAACTTAGAAATAAAAAATCAGCAAAGATGCATTTAACGAATGTTCAAAAGTGATGTTTGTGGAGTGTGCCAAATGGATTAAATGAGGTGAGATGTTTATTCTCACGGTCAGGAAGGTAAGGCCAATGGGTAAACGAAGTTACTGAGTAACTGAGTCATCAATCAATTAGATTTGGGAATGGATATGAGAATCAGAAGAAAATATTTATAAATGTTACCTAGCAAAATGAGCAAAGCAGAAGATTAAAACAAATTTATGACCTAGAAGTTAGAGATAAGAATATGGAATACAGTACTCCTATTCTATTTGAATAGAAGAAAAAAAGGCAGAGAATTTGGGTGAAACACAGGAAAATGAACAGACAACAGGATACAAAAGTTATGTATTTTCTCTTAGCTCAGCCTCAAGCATTTAGAAATCACCTTCAAACAACATGAAAATACTGGCAAGAACAGAGGCTTTGATTCCATCACTTACTAGTGAGTGACTTTGGGTTTATTTACTTAAGTCTCTTTAAAAGTTTCCTCAAATATAAAGTGAGGATAATAATACCTAACCCACGGCTATTTTAAAGATTAAGTGAAATAAGTATATAAAATCAATGTAGGAGACATCAATAAACAAATATTATTAATAGGTTTGAGATGTACCATGATATAATAGAAATTAGTGTATTTCAAAATATTAATATCAGGTGAGAAACCAAGATGGTGGCACAGGTAAACACCGGAATTGCGGCTGGACACAACTATTTCAATATCACAACAAAAAGAAAAAACGGACACCACCCAGAACCACAGGAAGGCTGGCTGAGTGAAAATTCTACAACTAGAAAGAGACTGAGACTCAGAGGAGGTGCGGAAGCAAAGTACAGAGGTACGGAGGCGCGCGGGACTCAGAAAGAGAGCACGGTTCTTTTTCAATCCGGAGGGAGCCACAAACTCCCGGCGGCTCTAAACTCCAGTTCCAGGAGAGTTTCTGGGGACCCAGACACATACCTAGAGAGGCTGGACTGACTGGCACCAGGAGGAAATCCAAAGCGGGTTTCTCTCGGCATTGCTTGCAGTGATTACCGTGAGACACAGAGACCTAGTGTCTCTTAGGGCAGAGCTGAGAATCGGCCATAGCTGGTTGCTCCGCCCTGTAGACTCCCCAAGCCCGCCCCCGCCAGCAAGCTGCGAGGAGAGGCTTTTGCATATAAAAGGCTGAGTAGCCGCAGGCAAAGGCTAAAATAGCACCTCCTTAGAGATATAGGAGCCAGCAGTCACCCAGTGGCCAGAGTGGGACCATCCTAAAGACAACTCCTCAGATCCACAAGCGCAGTGAACACCAAACCCCCACTGAAACAACTCTTGCCCCATAAGGGTGTCTCCAGCACAGAAGTTCTCCCACTATAGACACAGCTGACTCTCATAACCAAGTGGTTTGGACGTTAATTCCTCTCAGTGATCACCTAACACAGAAAGCCACACTATCAACCCAGGAAAGCAGCCAAAATGCGGAGACAAAGAAACTGGTCACAAATGACAGAAATGGAGAAAAGCAAATGACTGGATATAGACTTCAAAACCAAAGTTATAAGGTTTTTCAAGAATTTTCTAGAGACTGCTGACAAATTTAGTGACACCCTCGAGCATATGAAAAAAGAACCAGCTAGAAATTAAACATACACTGACTGAAATAAAGAATAATATACAGAGATCCAGCAGCAGACCAGAGGATCGCAAGAATCAAGTCAGAGATATGAAATGTGAAGAAGCAAAAAACACCCAATTGGAAAAGCCAAAAGAAAAAAGGATCCAAAAATATGAAGACAGTGTAAGAAGCCTCTGGGCCAACCTCAAGCATACCAACATCAGAATTATAGGGGTGCCAGAAGAAGAGAGAGCAAGATATTGAAAACTTATTTGAAGAAATAATGACAGAAAACTTCCCCCACCTGGTTAAAGAAATAGACTTCCAAGTCCAGGAAGCGCAGAGAACCCCAAACAAAAGGAACCCAAGAAGGACCACACCAAGACACATCATAATTAAAATGTCAAGAGCAAAAGATAAGGAGAGAATCTTAAAAGCTGTAAGAGAAAAGCAGTTAGTTACCTACAAGGGGGCACCCATACGACTGTCAGCTGATTTCTCAACAGAAACTTTGCAGGCCAGAAGGGAGTGGCAAGAAATATTCAAAGTGATGAATAGCAAGAACCTACAGCCAAAATTACTTTACCCAGCAAAGCTATCATTCAGAATTGAAGGTCAGATAAAGAGCTTCACAGACAAAAAAAAAAAAGCTAAAGGAGTTCATCACCACCCAACCAGTATTATATGAAATGCTGAAAGGTATCCTTTGAGAAGAGGAAGAAGAAAAGTAAAGATAAAAAATTATGAACAACAAATACATATCTATCAACAAGTGAATCTAAAAATCAAGTGAATAAAAAATCTGATAAACAGAATAAACTGGTGAATAGAATAGAATCAGAGGCATAGAAAGGGAGTGGACTAACAGTTTTCGGGGGGGAAAAGGTGTTGGGGGTGTGGGAAGTGACTGGACAATAATCGTACACCTATGGATGAGGACAGCAGGACGTGGGGGGGTAGGACAGAGGATGGGGTGGGAACTGGGAGGAGGGGAGTTATGGGGGGGGGGAGGAACTGTAATAATCTGAACAATAAAGATAAATTTAAAAATATGTTAATATCAGGCACTGGCCAGGTAGCTCAGTTGGTTGGAGTGTTGTCCATCCCATATATGAAAAGGTTGTGAGTTTGATTCCCCATCAAGGTATTTATAGGAGGCAACTGACTGATGTTTCTTTCCCCTTCTCTCAAATCACTAAGCATATATCCTCAAGTGAGAATTAATGTATATGTGTGTATATACATTAATAACAGTACTATTGGTAAACAGTACCATTCCTTGAATACTTTTTAGATACCAGGTATTTGCTAGTTTATTTTTTATTTATTAAAAAAAAAAACTATCATGACAATGAATCTTTTTTTAAATGTTTTTATTCCTTATAGAGAGAAGGGAGAGAGAGAGAGAGATATGAACATTGCTGAGAGAGAAAAATCAATTGGCTGCTTCGTGCATGCCCACTACTGGAGATGGAGCCCACAACCCAGGCATGTGCTCTGACTGGGAATCGAACCAGCGACCTCCTATTGCATGGGATTACACTCAACCAACTGAACCACACTGGCCTGGCACATTTGCTTTATATAAATTTTAACCTTCACTAGATTCTTACCAGATAAGTATTAACTTAAATAACTGCTTAATAACATTATTAAAACATTTTTCTTTAAAAATGCAATTGCTGTCTCTTAACCTGATGTTAAAATATATAAAATTACATTTAAAAAGATATCAGTTTACTAGAAGTATGCAGTCAAATAAAGAAGTCTTTGGCAGAGGGCCCAGGAAATATCACAAAAAACGGATGCAAAATGAAAACATCTGGTGTGGGGATGGAGAATGAAAACCTTGAAAGGGACTATGAGAGATGAGCATCTAAGAAAAAAGTCTATCGATTAGGTAGACTAGTGATGCTCTGTTATTGTTGATAATAACAGCAGCGAATGCCTGCTTTGTACATTATTAGCTGCTTTATATTCATGTTACCATTTAATTTTCATAACCATCTTGCAACATAGGTATTCATTCATCAAAAATTTATTGATTCAGATATGAGCATACTATATAGAGTATATACAGATGTTGTATTATAAGTTGCATACCTGAAACTTATATTATTAACCAACTAGAGGCCCAATGCACAAAATTCGTGCAAGAGTAGGCTTTCCTATCCCCAGCTGCCAACACAGGCTTCCCTCTGGTACCCAGGACCCAAGTGGCTTTCTTTGGGCACCTGCAGGCACCCGGAACCTGGGGTAGCTTCTCTCCGGTCCTGGCTTCATCAGGAAGGATGTCTGGAATGATGTCCAGTCTAATTAGCATAGTACCCTTTTATTATTATAGACTAGAGGCCCGATGCATGAAAATGCATCCAAGAGTAGGCCTTCCTTCCCCTGTCTGCCAGCACCAGCTTTCCTCTGGCACCCGGGACCCAAGCTTCCCTCCTCTGACTGCTGGCAGGCACCTGGGACCCAGTTTGGCTTCCCTCCAGCCGCCTGCATGCACCCAGAACCTGGGCTGGCTTCCCTCTTGGCCCCGGCTTCTTCAGGAAGGATGTCCGAAAGACGTTCCGTCTATTTAGCATATTACTCTTTTATTATTATAGATGTTATTCCAATAAACTTAATTAAAGATTTACTGGGTACCTACTAGGTGCCAGACACTGTAAATACAACTCCTAGATGTACCTGTTAATATTTCAGATTTTTTCAATAGATTGAGTTACACATATGTTGATATATACGCAATTTGATATGTATGCTATTTTGTTGTATCGAGAACAAGCTTCAAAACTTCATATGTCAAATTTGCTTAAGATGTTATCACAGATATTTTTACGCTTAAAAATGTTGAATTTCATGCCAAAAAAAGAGCATTTGCGTTAAGTTTTAATTCATTACTTTATTTAAGAAAAAGTTATTGTAGGAAAGAGAAGATGGCGGCATGAGGTATGTACCTAAATGCGCAGCCTCCACAACTAAATTATAAAAATACAACTATACAGATAAACGACCATCCTCCAGAACCAAGGGAGGGGAAGCTTTACAACTAGAAGGCAAGAGAAGGAATGCAGTGAGACTGAGTAGAAGCTCCCAGCACCAAAACTGAGAGGTACGGACGCATGGACTGGAAGCGGTGGCACGGGTGAAAGGGTGGCGCGGGTTAAAGGGTGGCAGCGGCTGCGCCTGGGTCTGCAGCTTGGAAGGAGATTATAAACTCCGGGGTCGCACTGAATGCGATGTGCACTATAGGGCAACGGGGTGGAAGACCAGTGGCGTTCTAGCAGTGCTGCTCGCAGCGATCACTGACACGGGGACTCAAGGGCGTGCAGACTCCAGGGCATGGAGGCGCCAAATCCGGGAGAAGCCACAGAGTCAGCGGAGGGGCAGCCATTGTGGGTTCCTCCGCCTGGTGATTCTGAGACCCCGCCCCACCCCACCTACAACCCTACCCAAGCTGTGCACCTGCCTGCCTTCAGTATAACCTAAAGGTCTGCAGCTGGGACAGAACTCTAAAAGAGCTAAACCCAAACAACGAGGAGAAAGGCCCGCAGGTCATTTCCTCCCAGTGATACCTCCTAGTGATAACTACAACAAGACTGTGCACCCATCCTTCAAAGGCCTACAACAAGAGTGTCCACCCCAGGTGATTGGGGAGGCTGAATTACTGAGCCCTATAGGACACCTAGCACAGAAAGCCACCCTATCAACGAGCACCCAAAATGAGGAGACTAAGAAACAGGTCACAAATGACAGAAATGGAGGAACGCAAACGACTGGATATAGAGTTCAAAACCACGGTTATTAGGTTTTTCAAGAATTTTCTAGAAACTGCTGATAAATTTGAAAAGAACCAGCTAGAAATTAAACATACACTGACTGAAATAAAGAAAAATATACAGAGATCCAGCAGCTGATGAGAGGATTGCAAGAATCAAGTCAAAGATATGATATATGAAGAAGCAAAACCCACCCAGCAGAAAAAGTCAAAATAAAAAATAAAAAATATGAAGATAGAGTAAGGAGTCTCTGGGACAATTTCAAGCGTACCAACATCAGAATTATAGGGGTGCCAGAAGAACAGAGAGAGCAAGATATTGAAAACCTATTTGAAGAAATAATGACAGAAAACTTCCCCCACCTGGTTAAAGAAATAGACTTCCAAGTCCAGGAAGCACAGAGAACTCCAAACAAAAGGAACCGAAGAAGGACCACACCAAGACATATCATAATTAAAATGCCAAGAGCAAAAGACAAGGAGAGAATCTTAAAAGCTGCAAGAGAAAAGCAGTTAGTTACCTACAAGGGGGCACCCATACGACTGTCAGCTAATTTCTCAACAGAAACTTTGCAGGCCAGGAGTGGCAAGAAATATTCAAAGTGATGAATAGCAAGAACCTACAGCCAAAATTATTTTACCCAGCAAAGCTATCATTCAGAATTTAAGGTCAGATAAAGAGCTTCACAGACAAAAAAAAAAAA